>CAJQUW010000655.1:0-46244 GCA_907163375.1 Prostheceraeus crozeri | reverse complement strand
AGAATGATGTACACCTCATAGTCCGCAGCCAGTACAAGTTTCTGCAGGGAACGAGGCCGACAATGAGACTTTCACAGAATGATGTACACCTCATAGTCCGGCAGCCAGCACGAGTTTCTGCAGGGAACGAGGCCGACAATGAGGCTTTCACAGAATGATGTACACCTCATAGTCCGGCAGCCAGTACAAGTTTCTGCAGGGAACGAGGCCGACAAAGAGACTTTCACAGAATGATGTACACCTCATAGTCCGGCAGTCAGCACGAGTTTCTTCAGGGAACGAGGCCGACAATGAGACTTTCACAGAATGATGTACACCTCATAGTCCGGCAGCCAGCACGAGTTTCTGCAGGGAACGAGGCCTAAAATGAGACTTTCACAGAATGATGTACACCTCATAGTCCGCAGCCAGAACGAGTTTCTGCAGAGAACGAGGCCGACAATGAGACTTTCACAGAATGATGTACACCTCATAGTCCGGCAGTCACTGCAACAGTTTCTCAGGAATCGAGCCCGAGACAATGAGCCTTTTCACAGAATGATGAACAACCCCTAATATGCCTAGCTACACTATCGAATACTGTGCGTCTGCCGAGTTCTAGTGAGTTCCTCTTCTTGTCAGACAAGATAAAAAACACATGTAAATCTAATGGGACACAGACTGCAGTTTTTCGTCTAAAGAAATTTTCTGTGCTTTCTCTGATTAACTTACTTCTATTACTTTCTCTGATGTTAATGTTTAAAAGCTTAGACATTAACAATAATGATGTCATCACCAGAAACCGTGATAAATTATGTGTATTGAGAGGCAGGAGACACAATGCATGAGCCTAAGAAGAGTACATTTCAGCTAATGTCATCAGATAAGCCCGGCTTCAACCTGTACTGCACCGCCTGTCTGCCTCAGGCCTGGGTCAGTTCTCAGTCCGTCAGATTGCTCGAAAATCGACTTGTAGTTGAGTAGAACGTCTGACTACACCTCACATGGCTTTGATATCAGAAATGATTCGCTTACTTATACGGCGCCCGGTTCCGAAGTGCGACGCTGAGGAGCAGAGATGACGAAAACCAGCCACGGAATTGATCCTGTCCTTCAAGGTAATTGTCAGCCATTCGGTCGTCTACAAAATGTACAACTTGATAGCACCCCGATCAGCGTGGACAAGGACGAAAAATGAGGAAGTAAGTAGACAATGTCTGTTATACTGCTCATTGTAATATGTTTTATAAATGTTTGTTACACGAATTTCAAAACATGTATCTGTAACGGTTTATCGACGGATGGGGCATCAAAAGCCCCGTTCTTTTATTATCCCAATTGTATGACTGAATACAAATTAATGTTCTTCTAGCGAGGGTGGAAGCTCTCCGTCACATACGTGTACAATGGTGTGATACTACTTACCTATTTCGAGATTTCCACTTATTATTGAGAAACAATGAATATCTCACCACAGAAATGCATGAAACCAAATATCTGTATGTGTACGCAACTACGCATATTAACAATATCTGAATGCTCAAGTCTGCGCTGCCGGTATGATAACTGAACTATCACTAGCTTTTTAAATCGGTGCAAATGACTTACATTCCCTCTCTGCGAGCTGCTTTCTGTACATCCTGCTCGTGATGTCTACTCGAAATACGTCTAACTTAGTTCCTTCTTTTGCGAAAAATTGTCATTTCAAAAATTCTTTTATCAAGTTCTGTAAATAATCTGTGTCTTTATCTGCTATTAATTTTTATTGCTTTGTGTTCCAACACCAATACTATTCTCCCTCATTGTCTTCACATTTTGTCCATCAATATACAGCCGTACTGTCAGCAATCTACTGTCAGAGCAGTGAACCAATGAAACCTATCCGTTATTATTATAAGTTATATCTCTAAGCAAATTGCTATCCCCCCCCCCCCTTTGCCAATCCACAAAGCCAGAAAGTCCACTATCCAGCCCTGATAACAAAGAATATCCGTGCCTTTTCTTACATGCATCCATATCTCACCGTAGGTTCACTGAAAAGTTTATTTCAAAACATAACAACTACAAAAAAGAATTGGATGAAGAATTTTCCATTTACCTTCTCTCGCAAGTCGCTGGGAATCAGCTCGGATGGAGATTCCAGCCACCAGAAGTCACAGCCTCCTTCAGAAGCTCTATCAGCGATATGTTCGATGAGATGACTGGAAAGATAAATCATTGACAAAAACGGCGAAGAAAAAGCAAAATATTCATTCTTATAACTTCTTCAGTAGCTCTTTACAACTCTAAATGACATTACACATAGCCGTGTCAGAAATATTATCAACAGGATACTATCACAATGAGGTTTCACTTAAAGTCGCAGTTCGGTCAGTTTCAGAAGGGAATTTCATCTCTGAATATTACAGCATTGAATCACTACGGCGATTTCCTGTCACTTTCCCACTTATCTGCTCGTTAGTTTGCCTGAAAATTCATGTCAAAGATTCATGATGACGTCACAGCTGCCAATTCACGCTTACTGAGAATCAGAGTGACGTACAATAGACAGAAGAACAGGAGGTTCGCTGTGATTGGCTGATATAGGAACCCTACAGTATGCAAGCAAAGAAAGCTCTGTGAATGGACCTGAAGTAACTAGATTATTCTTGAATGAGATTTATCGAAAGATAACAAATGAAATACATGTAGCTGATCACGATGCAACGCACTCAAGCCTACGAAAGACGAAATGCAACCACTAATTGTTCACTGTTTATTAGCTGTCAGATTCTAAAATGCACATTTGCTACATTTACTGGAAGTATCAGAAATATGCGATTACTATAACAAATATGCCGGTACTGCAATTTAACACAAGTTTTTAATGATCAAGACAATTAGACGTTAGGCTTGACCAACTGGAGCAGCTTGGCTCTCTTCACTTTCTGGGGAGTTGTACATGACGCAAAAACTATCAAAGTCCGCATCTATTTCATGGGAAAATATCTCAAGTTCGACTCAAGATTTAGTTGACAGCTCCATCTCTAATTTGGTGCAACTTTGATTCCGTTTTTCTAAAACATTCGTCTTTTTGAGAGAGAAAATTGCTACCAATTTGCGTTCGATTCTCAAGCACAGTACAGCTTCCTTACTCAAGTGGAATAAAGACTGTCTGATTTTGCAATTTTCCTTCAACATCAGATATCTTAGACATTTTATAATTTTCTTTTAAATGTTCAGAACATACAACACTGTGCCACGTCAATTTAAAATGAGTTCGTCCAATGCTATCACAGACTAACATTTTCGGTCTTATCTTTGGGAAAGCTGTAGAAGGCAAGGTCCTTAGGATCTTCCGTTTTGTTAGTACACTTGCATGCTCACCATGGTGACATTTTGGAGACTTTATATGTGTTCAGAGAACATAAACAAGTGATTTCCTGTCAATGAAGTCCATTGCTTCCTGTTCATTTTCTCCCTGTGCGTTGATCCTCTTGTAATAAATCTGATTAGCTACGAAGCACGCTAACAGTGGCGTATCAGATCATTGGCAGATGTGACGTCATCACGTCTCCTAAGGTTGATGATTGCGGTTAACTGAGGCATCAGATAAGCGTCAAAGTTAGCAAGATTGAATAGTCATGCAATGAAGAAGCCATTGAGACAAGGTTGAAAATCAGACCGAACTACACCTTCAAGTAAGGCGACTTTACTCCACGATTTTACATAGATTTATTCAACTTTCCTAAGTCACATTGATGAATCTGTAACAGCCTTAATTAAGGGTCATCAAAAATTAATTTGCAATCAATTGGTGTTGTCTAAAAATTTACGATTTATTGATTGATTCTGAACTGCAACCAAAATTAATTGATTGCTCAGCCAAAACTTTCATCAATATCCACAAACATTATTTATTGCCTTGTTCTAGTGAACTTACTGATCGATGATTGGGGTGCCATCTGAACGGTAAAAGACTGGTATAGGGACGCCCCAGCATCTCTGTCTTGATATACACCACTGAGGACGATCCATGATGAATTTGTACATTGAAGATTTCATAGACGGAGGATAGACATCAACTTTTGAATAAACCTCCTGAAAAATGAAGATTGATTAAATGATTTCAATGAATTGGTATGTCTGACTTACCTCTGCTTTGGAAGCAAGTTTGTCGGTGTTTAAGAACCATTGCTCAGATGATCTCGTAATCACCGGCGTCTTCGATCGCCAGTCGTAGGGATAGCTGTGTATAAGTGCTTCTTGATGAACTGAATGACCACTGGCTCTCAGTAGGGATAATACTGAAATCAGAGGAACGTCTTATTTTGTAGGCCAGTGACATACGGTTTACCAGAAGTGCAAACTGATTCAAAACGATGGCTGGAACCTATTAAGTGGGCAAAAAGGAATTCCTAATACCTTACAGATATAGGAAAAAAAGTCGTGCGTCGCTTGCGGATTAATGTGAGTTCCAGCAAATTTGTGCTTCGAATGCACAATTCCTTCAGATTCAAAGAATTCAGATCATTGCGCACAAGTTTTCTCCACAATGTTGGCCTTTCCGATCATTATTTAAAAAGTAGCAGGCGTACAAAAATTTCAGTTCACTTGATGATTTCACCATCGTCTTCTCACCATTCCTCACTGCATAGTGCATACACTGAATCGAATGTTAGCCAGACATCGATGTGTGTTTTGGTGTGTGCGAAGTGATATCACAGCACGCACGCATCTCTCACTGGCTCTGGTGTCCTCTGCTGACAGCTTATTGTTTGCCATTTCCAATAGCAAACGATACACGAATTATCCATTCGAGAAGGAGCAAGTTGTCTAATTCTGTGATGTGCCATTTCGATATTAAGGCTACATACAATTCTTCCTTTCTAGGAAACCGAAGGCGCGCGCAGATGAATCTAATTCTGTGATTACATGCCACTGTCATGAGCGCATTTCCGAGTTTTTTTTATCAATTCTGCTGAAATCAAATCCGAGATATAAGTCCTGCTTCGTTTGGGATCTGTTTGTTGACCAAATTCGATTAGACGGAGAGATAGATGCTTGTTGTAGCAATGCGGCGTTGTTGAATGAGAGGGGAACAACAAAGAAACTAATGGACTCGCTGATACAATGTAAATTCATACGAACTTTACTAAGAAATTTCAGTGAAAACATTTGCTAGAATCAAATTAACTTCCTAGCAGTCGCAAAGGTGTCAGTGCGCAGGTTTTGTACGGCTCAAAGCCGAGATAAACGCAGAGCAGCCTGTGGAAAGGTGCAAGAACATCTGACGAGATGAGGCTTCAATCTGCTTTCAGAGAGGGAATATAGAGAACGTTGAGTGCTCACCTTTGTCGGTTCCGTCAGAGAGAACGTGAAGTCCACGCAGCTCCTCAATCACCGCATCCGTGTACTTCCCGTCTTCATCAACCACTGACACCTGTCGAGAGGGATGATTTGTCAACTGCATGTGTTTCTTCTCTGCATTGCAAACATTTAGAATCATTCATTTTCACTGTCAACTTCTTTGTCGCAGCGATCTTGAGAGTGGAAACCAACTTCTTAAGTAAGCAAACTCACAAAACCAGTCTTTGCATCCTTGCAAGCCACAACCACCTTCTCACAGTCAGGAAAAATCCATCATCTTCAAACTGGACGCCACACACAACCATCCAACATGAGAAAAGGCAACTTCTGAAGCAAACACACGCTCACATTGTCGGCACAGCAAATCATCCTTGTTAAAAGAATATTTTGAATATGAAGTCTCATTTCATGGCCACGCTCGTTCTCTTGGTGAAATACAGCGAGTAAATGATATACACCAAACATGAAGCTATATGGAAACAAAGACCTACCTACCGTAAATCGTTTATTCGCTTTTCCAACATGTCGCAGGTCCTGCTGCTTCCTCAAGTAATAATTCTAAAGCCATAATGCTGAATATAATTCATTGGCAACCTGCATAACATTGGTTGTCAATGAATTTTGCTCAGTATTATAGCTTTATGTTTGCAAATGTTGTACATCATTAACTCGCTGTATTTCGCGAAAAAAAACGAGCGTGGCCATGAAATGAAACTGTTCATATTCAAGTTTATTTGGACGACCGCTCCAACAAATAAGTTGGTCAAAAGAATATCTATTATCAACACAATATAAACCATTCTGTCCGTTCTCCCCCTCTGCCCCCTTTGTAAATCACTCATACAACACGGAACACCTGCATACATTCATACACACGCAACCCTCACTCCGAGGGACCTGTGAGTCTCCTCCGTCAGTTGTGCGGAGCTCATCCACGGCGCTCGCCAGTAGCCAATTCTAGCCCCTTTTTCCCCAATTTGCACTTAAGTACATGCCCTGCTCTTTTATCGGAGCACACGCCCACGCATCGGGTAGCGAAGAAGACAGGAAACAGAGCACACGCCCACGCATCGGCGCACTTGGGGGTAGAGCACGGAGCACCAATCGGAGCACGCGGCGCCGAGCACGTGTGATGAGTCACAGCGCGGTATATAAGGAAAGGCGCTGTCAGAGAAATTCATTCTCATTCCAACCATGCAGTACACGTGTGAATTCTGCTGTCAGTCCTTCTCTCGCTTTCAAGACTGTATTGCTCATGGAGCAGCGGAGACGGGTCGCAACTATTGTTGGACATGTTGTAAATGGTATGGAGACGAACACGATTGCCGCGCGTTTAATTATGGTGATGACAATGACTTGCTGTGTCTGGATTGCGACGGAAGTTTCGACGTGGAGGCATACCACAAGCATGCGTGTGTGGGACGGTGTCGCTACTGTGATGTAGCAGTGAATGCTGAAGCGGAAGGATGGGATGAACATTTATGTCCCTACCTGTTTGAGTTCATGCAGAGGGCGGTGCAGCTTGGAAGAAGAACGGATCATGGACGGTCGCGGGTATAATTATCGATTTACCCCTCCTCAAGCCACGAATGAATGGAAGGTCTATTTAAATTCAATCTATGCGGACTTGTTTCGTGTGATTGTACAACAACACCCCCACGAGGACGTGAAAGTGTTTGTGAGTATGAGACTCAGGTTTGTCAAGACGAATATGTCGACGGGCGAAGAGGAAGTGAGAGACATCACCACACCCCCATACATTCACGAAGGCGTCCAAGCACGTAACTTTGATTCATGGTTCCGTGACATGGTGTCAATGTTTGAAGAATTTGTTGAAGACTTTCAAGAAGATGGATCAGGATTTGCGGTGAAGGAAGTGTTGGAGTTACTGGTTCAAACAAGTTCCTTCCCTAATTTTCGCATGGGCGCACCGATTCCTATCCCCCGAGATATCAAGCTCTGCAAAGGTATATGTGTGTTTGAGTGCAACACGTATACATCGCATTGTTTTCAAGACAGTGTCCTCTATGCACTGGCCTACCAAGACAATCGCATTCCTCGACGTCGTGAACGTGTTGATTCCCGCACCAAGAAATCCTATGACATTTATCAGAATCGACTTCCTGCAGTGCGCAAATTGAATTTGAACCAGTATTATCATCTAGACTTTTCCATGATGACGTCAGAGGGGTTGATGAATACACGGGATATTCAGGAGTTTGAAAAGAAGAACAATGTCATTCTTCGTATCCACGTGCATGACAGTAAAGGATTTGTGGGTCAATTATACCCGTGCGTCAAGCTGTGAAGGATAACACACGCATTGTTCATCTGGTGATGGTGACGCGGTACGATATGGAGGATCAGTCTGGACATTTTCTTCACGTGACGGATTTTCAGAAATGTGCTCGCATGTGGTATCGGAATATGAGCCAAACGCAAGTAAAACGATTTGAAACATGCGAGTTATGTAGCTTACGATTTAATTTCTACGAGAAGGGGATGAAGTATGGAAAGACAAAGGATATGGCACACAAAGAACGTGTGGAACATCAACCAAATGCGATGGAGGATTTTTTCAGATGGAAACGACCCCAGAAGATACGAAACCGCATGAATTTATCGACCACGCGAAAACCACACAACCCCTCGCTGTGATGTATGCGACATTGAGAGCATGATTGATGCCGTGTCCAAGAAGCATACGGCAGCGTATGTGGGATCCTATGTGGTGTGCATCCGGCGCTGGACATGAAAGAATCGTAGTGATCCATAAGGGGAACGAGTGCATTCCTGCCTTTATTACACACATCAGACAGGTGGTCTGGTCGATGTTTGATCACATGAAAGCGACAAACCGTAACATGACGCTGACGGAGGATGATATTCGGGACTATGAACAGACAGCTCAATGTAACATGTGCAGATGTGATGTAAAACCCCAGAAGCAAGGTGAAAAGAATGGGCCTACGACCAAGGTGCGAGACCACGATCATATCACGGGCAAGTATCTGCAAACCCTGTGCAATGCATGTAACATGCGACGACGTCAATCCCGGAACACATTAAACATCTTGTTTCACAATTGGAAGGATAATGACAGTCACCAGGTGATTGTACAAGGTTTACCAGTTGGATCCAAGTATAAGATCGAGCCCCTTTATGTGTCAGGAGACAAGACGTTGGGAGTGACCATCTTTCTTCCCATGCCATCCAATACCCTATATAAACTCCGATTCATCGATTCATGTCAGTTTTTGAAAGACTCTCTAAACAATTTGTCAACGACCATCAGTGACTTTCCTCACTCAAATCACATATTGAGCACCGTCTATCCGAATTGCGATCACACATCTATTCGGAAAGGATATTTTCCCTATACATATTTTGACTGCTGGGATCGTATCCACGAGACTCAATTGCCTCCGAAGAAAGCATTTTATAATGATTTGAGTGAGAAGGAGTTGGAAGAGGATGATATGCTATGGCACAAAAGGCGTGGACAGAGACGGGGTGCAGCACGTTTGAAGATTATATCCACTATTATTTGACAGTGGATGTAGCCTTGCTCGCAGACATCTTCGAACACTTTCGAAGTGAAATACGCGACGTGTCTGCATTGGACCCCATCCACTATTTCGGCACACCTGGCTTGACCTATTCATTTTTCTTTAAAAAGACACAGGTCAAGTTGGAGAAATTGCATGACGTGGATATGTAACCGCGTGTTTGAAGCAGGGATTCGTGGAGGGATGACATTTGTGAATCAGCACCGCGCGCAAGCAGAAGAAGGTACTCACCTGTTTTACATCGATGCGAACAATTTATACGGTGCGGCCATGATGGGACCTTTGCCGAAGGATTGTTTTGCCTGGGTGCGACCGGAGGTCTTGGTGGACATCACTGACGAATGGGTGAGACGATACAATGTCAATGGCACCACGGGTCATGTACTGTGCGTCGATTTGGAATATCCCCCACACGTCCAAGATGCCACGGAAGATTTACCATTGGCTCCTTACCGCGGGACGGCGAAATGGGAGGACATGTCTCCCTATATGCAAGAGCTATGGCAAGAGTTGAACGGGAACCGACCCTTTCACTCAGCCAACAAGTTAATGATGACGCACGAGAATCGCAAAGAGTATGTAGTACATATCGCTGCTCTCAAGTATTATGTGGAGAAGGGCTTACATATCACCAAGGTTCATTACGGGATCTCCTTCAACCAAGAACCGTATATTCGCCCCTATGTTCAATACCATACGCAAGAACGCGCCAAGGCAACCACGAAAATGCGCCGCAATCTCCACAAGTTGATGGTGAACGCACTGTACGGTAAGACAATGGAGAATGTGCGGAAATATGGGAAGCACTATTTTGTTCGATCACCGAATGTATTTAGCAAATGGACACGTCATCCCTATTGCCAATCTTTCTTCAACATCAGCGACAAAGCCGTGGTGGTGAATGTGCGCAAGACCAAGGTAGACTTGAACAAGCCCATTTATTTCGGGCAATGCATCCTGGACAACAGCAAGATTATTATGTACAAGCTGTTTGACCAGTGGAAAGCCAACAAGACGTGCACCTCAGTGGAACTCATTGGTGGGGACACAGACTCCTTCTTCCTCAAAGTCCGCACGCGAAGAAGTGCTGCGTTCGTTTGACAACATCCCCAATTTTATTGATACGGAGGCGAAAGGTGTTCTCGATACCTCAAATTACCCCGTGAGTCATCCAGAGAGACGTACCGAGAATGCGAATCGTTTGGGATGTTTCAAGGACGAGTGTGTGGGGGATAGGGTGAAGGAGTTTGTATGTTTGAGTGCCAAGATGTACTCTTACATTGTCCTCAAAGGCAATGAGGAAGAAATCCACGACTGTCGCATGAAAGGAGTGTGTCAAGCAAAGAAGCGTCAAGTGAAACATCAGAATTATGTGGACGCCTTCGAAAAACATTCCGTTACCACAGTGTTACAAACCCTCCTCCAATCCCAACACCACGTGATGAGAACAATGACGCAAGTGAAGAAGGCCTTAAGTATCTGGGAGGACAAGCGGTGTTGGTATTTACCCAATCGGAGCCTTCCCTACGGTAACCATCGCCTATATGAAGAAGGGTATCTACACCCCGCTCTCAAAAATGTCAAGGATCTGCAACCGCATGGTGGAGCTCAGAGCATCCTCCGCAATACCACTGCAGACATTGTTACCGCAACTCCCTCTGGCCAC
This sequence comes from Prostheceraeus crozeri, assembly GCA_907163375.1. Taxonomy (NCBI): domain Eukaryota; kingdom Metazoa; phylum Platyhelminthes; order Polycladida; family Euryleptidae; genus Prostheceraeus; species Prostheceraeus crozeri. The sequence goes on along the minus strand of CAJQUW010000655.1, from coordinate 35,681 downwards.
CTACCGAGCATCACGCCCTTGTCGAGTCTATTGGAAATGGAACTCTTCGGTTGCTGTACAGATTTTTCCACGGGGGTGTATCCAAATTTTGGGCAACCACTCTCTGGAAACCTACGATCGTATTTGTAAAGAGATGCGCCAATTACTCGCCCCCTACGGATTGGACGTGAGCGACCCAATCACAAAATCCTGCACCGTTCAATGTCAATGGAACTATACAAAAGACCGCATGCAAACCATTCAACAGTTACCATCGTCATCAGTGATTTCCAACGAGCGCGAACTGTTTCCCGGAACGTTAATACGCAAAGGTAATTTACACTGCTCCTTCTTTTCCAACGGAAGTGTGATTGTGACGGGTGTTTTATCGATTGCAGAAGCGGAATCGTTGGTGGAAGACATTCTCAAATCCCTATTCGAAGGAGATTCCCTCAATGAATCGGACAACAGCAACTAGTATCCCAACGTCGTGGGTTGTCGCAAGAGATCTGGGATATTCATTCAAAGCGATAGAAACGGTAACACATCTCAATGAAACGATCACTGCTGGTGAATTAGTGGATCGACTCATGGATCTTGATGAGCACGCTATGAATCACCATTTGGAGCGTAGGTGGATAGAGGATGTCTCCCTGCCACACTGCAATACAATGACTTTTTTCGCGATCTGGAGTGAAAAAAGTGAAAAAAAGTGAGATTTGCAACGGATGTGTCAGATAACTCTTCCCATAAAAGTGACTTTAGAAAGAAATTAGAAGAAGAGACATTTCAATTATTATGTGAACGCAACTGTGTTACATGTTTTAAACAGGAACGGTCCCTTCTCTTTCTACCATGTTCTCATAATGTTATGTGTTCTACATGTTATAATCCCTTTGAAACGTCATCTTGTCCTCTTTGTGATCAAGACATTGCTTCAACAGTCACTGTCTATCGTGCATGATGTACGGAAAAACTCTGTGTATAGTGTATAGTGTACTATCACGAGTGACTGAACCTTGTACAAAACCTTGTAGTATTACCCTCTGTCTGAAATAAAAATACAATCATTGACATGATTCATTTCTTTATTGACTTCAAAACATGGGATAATGTAGAATACAAATAGGAATAGACAATTTTATCATTGAAGGACAAGTAGGTTTGAATGAGTTCTTGATTTTTCTCGTAAGCATCCAATGTTCGAAAGAAGGTCAGTGTTTTTTCCATAGACGTGTTAAAAGGGCGTTGGTTTAAAAAGTAAATACAGTAAGCACCACAATAGGCTTTAGGTCCTTGTATACGCAGAGGGCGACGATAGTTTAGAGGATAAGGTGTTGTCGATAACCATTCGGTAACATGTGGATAGTGAGATGGAGTGAGTCCATAAGAGTCAAAGAATTCGCACACGCGTTGATCCGCATTTTGATAAAAAGGCCAACCAATGCTTGCCAGGTTGATGAGAGCGATCACTATTGACAATAAGTGTCTTTGATTCCGGGGAATGAGCAGGAAGTAGATCAGCAGGAAACACACCTTGGAAGGGAACGTAAGAAGATTGGAGGAGGCGATGAGTAAACGTTTGACAACTACACTGAATAGCACAGAGAAAATCATCTTCGCACATGCAGGCATTGAGTAAATGTTTCTCTTGTAATTGATTCATACCCTGCATGATCCCTTCGATTTCCGTGTTGCTTAACCAGTCTCCCATTCAGCCAACGCTGAGCTTTAATGAGACGATGTTGATAAAGAGATGTCCAAGCGATAGGAGGAACGTGATTCTCGGGCTCCTTCACCATATCTTATGAGGATGTCCATGCGCGCCAACACTTAAATAGCGGGAGGGATATACGCACTGGAGATGACAGCATTCTCCGGTGTGACGGAGAATTGTTCGTCATGAATGACAAACATTAATAAATCCATATTTTGCTTGGTCGTATTCTCAAATTGCAATTCCAGTCCATATTGACGTGTATTGGTGGGTTGAACACTATCGATTTGTTTATCCAAGGTACAGTCAAAGGCGATAAAGTAACAGTATTTGGTAAAACTCTCCAAATCAATACCACATGATTCATTCGTGTTATAGACTTGAATCGCACGATTGAATTGACTGTAGGCAATCACGTCATCTTTGCAATTGATGGTGCCTCCTGTCATGATGGCTCCATTGGTGGTCATGGTGACTTGAGAGAGTCCATGCCTTTCAAAATAGAGTTTACGACTTCCTGGATCAAACCAAGAGTTACTGGGAACAACCGCGAAAAAGATGAGTTTAGGACTCAATAGAGCAGCCACATTGGAAAACGTCTTCTTTTGTACTCCACTTTCAATCGTTTGTCGTTGGACGGTCATGCCATTGTAGCGATAATAAATGGCTTCTGTCTTGCGTCGATTCGCAGTTTTCAATTGCAGTTCTGCATTCGGGGTGAGCATGGGCATATACAATTGGAAAGACGTGATTTTGAACTTGTACTTTGTAGAGGTAGTCCCTGCAGAATGCTCCATATCATAAATGGCATATTCCGGTTTATTCAAGGTGAAAATGAGATCCAGTTGCATGCCTGGGGGCAGAGCAATCACTTGTTGGAACAAATTACATTTCAGGGGAAAGTCAAAGGTACGTTTAAATTCGTTTTTTACCCATTGTTTGAGAATGGCTTGATTTAGTGCATTATCTTTATCTGTAAACTCTACCGCGTTAGACTTCACCGTCTTAGCCGTTGCATCATACACCGTGTCATACATATCTTGAGGAACAGTAAAACCTTGTGTGACCATGTGCGTATTCTTCACATCATTGGTGTATTGTAAAAGATTGCTAAGGTAAGCTCTCAAATAATACAAGTCATTGCCTCCTTCAATGGTGCGTTCATTCAAGCGGATAGTAATGTCGGAAAAGAGGGAGTGAGCCGTATTGTTGATAATAATCGCCTTGTCTGACGCCTCACATGGCACGTCTGCTCCTTTAGCCGAATCATGTTTCATGAGTTGTACTTCCACGCGAAAATAGGCATTGCATACATCCATCCAATGAATGGCTAGTCGAGGGACCGTGAATTGAATGGTACCGGGATTTTCCAATCCATTGACTGGCGTCAGAACGCTCGTATGCTGAGAAGTACTCGAGACATCGACTTTATCACTTTGGAATACATCGTAACGCGCATCCAATAAGGCAGGGGTTTCCGCCATGCTTGATGGGACGGATGTTCTAAGATTGCTTAGTTCTTAAAAGAGCATGCGTTGTTTAGCACCTCCGCGATAACGCCCCATCAAACTTCCTTTTCCCCATTTCGTATGATGGGCAATGGCCACATGACCACGGCGACGTTTAGGAGCAGGTGCTTCCACCCGATCTCCTTCTTCATCCGTGAAGACGCGTTTCCGACTGACTTTATTTTGAATAGCTTCTACAACACGTTCGGGAGCAGTCTGTAAAGTGCGTTTGGCGAGTGCTTTCACACCCTTTTTAAGATGGTGAACTCCTTCTTGTGCGGTAGAGCTGACAGCATCCGTGACAGCTTGTTTCGCAGCATTGAGAAACTCTGTCGTACGTAACGATTTTCCCAACGTTTTCTGTACCGTATGTACAAGTCCCTTTTGCGAAGGTTTTCGTGTTGCTTGTCGAGAGGGTTTTCGAGAGGGTTTTCGATTTGTTTTTCGAGAGGGTTTTCGAAATGTTTTTCTGGGAACACTCTTTTTGAGTGATTTGGGCAGACGGATGGATGGTTTCTTGACACCAGTGACACGGGGTCTAATCATGCGTGTTTTCTGTCCAATCACTTTATTCCATCCACCGCGTTGTATAAATGAACCTCTTCCAAACAATCGTCCAGAGGAATGTGTTCGGTTACGGATTAAAAAGAGATTCGTCATCGTGTCTTGATGTGCTTGGGAACAGACAATTACTTAATTGCGCGACGTCGAAGATGCATTTTTACATAGGACCGTCCGTCTGTCATAGGGATGGGATGACCGTCATCCGACATGAGTTTGATTTCAATATCTTGCACCTGTTGACTTTTCACAGGGAGATAGGTGACATTCTGGAATTCATGATGAATACTATCTCCATAATCTTTCCCCGTGTAGGGAATCACACACATACAGTTTGTTTTCATACCTCCTACATAATGATAACCTACAATATTACAATACAGGAGAATATTGTAGGTAAAGGCATTCAAATTCAAAGGGCAGTCGCTTGCTGTGAGGAGGTGAGTAAGTCTGTTTTAAACCCAAGAATGTCTTTGAGCAAAGGATGGAGTTTCATACTGCAGTGTGGGGGTACGACCACTGAAACAACATGGACATGAGGCGCCAATGTAGTGATAGAAAAGTGGAAATTGTGTCCATGCTGTCGATTTTGATTTAAACACTGCATCAACGTCTTCTCCGAATAAATACCGCGTGGAATGTTGAAGCGCGTAAATTTGCCTTGTTCTCCCAGTTTGCCTTGTTTGTCTTGTTTATCTTGTTTGTCTTGTTTGCCTTGTTCACCCTGTTTGCCTTGTTTGCCTTGTTTGCCTTGCTCTCCTCGCGGTGAATCCGTTTTGACAGGAAGGATAGAGGATGTAAAGACGGTCGAAATCGTCTCAGGATGATCCTTCAATGTCCCCACACTAAAGCTGACATCCACGGGTATTGTCTGAAGGGTATTGATAAAGTTGACGACGGAGATACCGGCTTCCCATTGATCCCCATGGACTATGGGGATGGAAGGAACCAAGCGATTTTTGAAATGATTGGCTCTATTTTCAGGAAACAAATTGGGCTGAGCATTACTCAACAAGTGAATCGTTTCCTCATGCATGGTTGAGTGTCACTCTGTCCATAATTACCTAGTCTCCTTACGGCGGAGATGGAGTTTGAAATAGGATCGTCCTTCATGAATCGGAATAAATTCACCATCATCACCACGCAACTAAATTTCAATCTCATCAATAGCGGATGTAAAAATGGGGTAGTAATCAATATTGGACACTTCATACGACACCATTTCCCCCAAACGTTGTTTCTCTTCAATGGAGTGAATTTTCAAGATTTGTTCACGTTGTCCTCCCACAATACTTTCCGCCACAATATTACAATAGACGATAATGTTGAAGGAATTGGGAGTTAGGCTGAGCGGAGAGAGTGTTGTCATCTGTGTATTGGGTCCACAATAGGATTGGGGTAGACCTATACGATAACTCAACGCTTCTCCAAAATCAATAAAGGCATGTTCCGCGGTTTTCACCGTCAAATAATGGTCTTTCGAGAGAGAGAGAGGGATACATCCGTCCACATCTGTAAATTCACTTGGAGTTTGGAAAAGAGTCCTTCCAAGGTATAACTCCCTTTGGGAATGCGGACACGATGAAACGAGGTAGAAATGTCCAGGGTGGGGTTGATGTAACCTTGCCGAATCATGTGGTCATAGATGTGCAACGGTTTCATGGTCTTGCTATAGAGATGAAGAAAAGGGCGAGGTGTGGGATGTGTATTCACCATCACCGATTGAATATCTTGTTTCCCCACATCCACTCCCAACACCATACCATCCACTAGATAAAACATGTTTTCTTGCCAGCGTTCCATCATGGTCGTCATGAGCTGTTGCATATCCTCACTGAACCATCCAATAAAGGAAGTCAATCTATCTTTACAGACTTTCAGGGTGGATCCTTCTTGATACGCGACAGCGGGTGAATACAATGTCTTATCAGAGAGTTTATCTCCAAACAAGTAGGATTGTAAACACGTATTGGCCAACAGCTCTTTCGATTCGTAAGCATAAGGGAAATAGGATTTCTGAAACAAGCGATCCAATTCCTTCCCTTTCCATGGGAAGAGGGTGTCGAGGGTGTGGTTCCATCCTTTGGCATAATCAAAGGTATATTCCGGTAAACCATAGATGTGTAATGTCATCCCATGGGTGACATGTTTTGGACGTTGTTGATACCGACGGTAACTTGCAGAACAATGTTCCGGCGTTTCCGAGTGTATACAGGTTTGTTCATGATAGGTGAACATACCATATTCATGACTATGATTCAACATGTGTTGCCAGAGTTGTGGGGGATTGATTTTCAACCCATACCCTTCCGCGATTTTAAAGTGAAGCACGTGAAAGACGCCCACTGTTGTATACGTCACCCACACCATATCAGGCAGGGGGATGGCTTGATTGAAAGCGTGCACAAAAGATTGAAGGGTATAATATTTCGTGGGTAAATTGAAGCGTAATGGACTAGGGAGATGAGATAGGGTATGAAAAATCTCAAAAGAGTCGCCATGTTTGATGTTGAGAATATTGGGATGCTTCTTATCCTCGGTCTTATACTGTTGTGTCGGTTTTCCGTTTCGAAGCAAGACATGGGTCCCACTCAATGCATAGGGGACACTCTTCTTTTCAAAGAGAGCGTCCAATTCCATGGTTTGTTTCTGAAGGATAAAGGAGGGAACATGAATCGTGCTGAGGGGGATTTCCAAGATCCATTCTTCCCACACGTAGGTAGCTACTTGTTCTGTTTTGAAAATCTCATAGGCTTTAGAGTGTCGGTCCATCTTGATTTCCATATCGTCCGTGCAATCGATGGTCAGTTCATAATGATAGGACATGGATGTGATGGTCCATGTCATGGGGGCGGGGAAGATGGTATTCAAATAGGTTTCCAACGAATAATAACCTGTGGGGACGATAGAACTCCATGTCTTATCACTCTCTAAATTCTTGTAATAAAACGATTCAGGTCTAGACACATAAAATAACAGCTTGTTCTCCTTGATGAATTGACAAAGATCCGATGTCAACACAGTCACTTCTGCATTCACCCTATCTCGTTCACGAACGATCTCGTCAAGATTGTCAGTTCCTGCAGTGGGTTTGAATTCTTTCACCCTCCTTCTTAACGTAGCCAACCGTTCCTGTTTCACTTCAAAATCATGGAGAATAGTCCCATACATCTCCATCAAATCCACCAAACTATGATAGGCAAATACATTATACGTGTTGTAGATATGATACTTTTCCGTAGATGTGAAGGGAAGGGCATGTTGCCCCGTTTCATGCTGCATATCCACACCACTGGCCAATACATTTTCTTTCCCATCTTTAGGATGGGAATGAACTAAATGATGAATAATAGGCCGTTTTGTACCTTGTTCCTTTTGAATCGATTGTCGAACATTTTTCAATAAGACCGTATCAAACAATCGCTTCTTGGCTCCAAATCGTTTAGAGACTAAAACACCTTCCATCTTGTGTTGACGTAGGATGCGCATCATGTTGCGGTACTTTGCATTCAGTGTGTTGATATAGGTAGGCAAGAAACGGGAGGTGACTAAATCAGGAGCATCGGCTATATGAAGGGTAGGATCGATCTTGTGTAACTGTGTATCAATCTTGTCATACAATTGATCAATACGGTTTTCTGAACCATGATACATGTTTTTTCTTGGGATGTGGATACTCCTTTTCACGTTCTTTTGGGGTGAGTGGATTGAGAAACTCCACTGGGAAAATAAATTGATTTTTCATGGTGCGTGTTGGTAAAGCAATCCATTTTTTAGAGGCCAAATGTTGCATTCGGAAAAATGTGCGTTGATACATTCTCACTGCTTTCATCAACGCTCTCAGTTTAGGAAGAAGGATGCGAAGATTATGAAACAGACCTATATGCCCTCTGGGAATAGGAGGGGCCTTTGCATTGCGTTTGAGAGAGCTCACAAAGGTATCGGTCCTCATCCACACTGCACGTGTCGTATCATCACTCAGGGGTTGTATATCCTGATAGGTCACTGGGGGAGCCATGGTAACAGTGGCTATTTTCTGCAATTCGGAGAGGATCCCATAATCCATCGCAGACAATGTATAACTGGAAGCATGTTTTACATGAAAGGACAATCTGTTGGATGAATGAAACACTAACTTCCCCACACCAAACCATTCTAATTGTTTGAATAAATTGAGCACTGAGATTTCATTTCCCAACATCCTTTCAATCCCATGTTTGGCAAAATGACAGCGGTGTAAGGGAATCACACTGAACCAATAGTCATGAGCGGGATATTTCTTTACGTCACATTCCTTTCGATGAATGGAGAGTCGTGTATGGATCCGAACGACATCCTTCAACGATAAATGATAGACACATTTGTCCAATAAGAGTGAGGCCGCCAAATGAGGGGAAAACACAAGGACGTAATGAAAGGCGGAGAATTCCTTGATTTGAAACAGGGAAAATGGGGCAATGTCAATCACATAGACATCTGCTTCCTCTATGCCATTGCCTCCATAATACAAGTAGGATGGATGTGTCGTGACAGTCATCATGCTGGAAATGGTGCGGCGTGTATATAATTCCAACGCTGTGATCATGGGGACTCGTTTCACTTCCTCATCGGATTCAAAAATGGTGTGACGACGGACCACATTGGTCCCTTCCATCGTATAATAAGGCAAATAGGCCTTCAAATCTTTCGTATCCACCATTTTCCCCACGGTAATATAACAATCTTCGGAATCGTATCCACATTATTCACATACCCAAACTCTTTCAAGCCTACTTACCATGTTTCTCCTTTAGGAATAAAAAGTGGATTTTCCAGTCGTGTAAAGAAATGATTGGCTTTATTGTCATACAAATGGGGTTGAGTATTGCTCAACAAGTACACATGTTGTTCCTCATGCAGTTCCTGCATGATTACAAATCAATAGCAGCGTACATTACCTAGAGGTTCTAAGTCTGTCACCCATGAGTTCATCGAGGCCGGATAACCTTGCCGGTGTACAAAATATTCTGGTCGTCCATTCCGACGTCGGGTCTTGAGCACTTTGTCCACTTGATAGACTTCTTCCTCCCGATGAATCACTTGTAATTCCTGAGCATAAAAGGATCCTTTGATCTCTTCTCCACTCAAGTCTTTGATCTTGTACATTTTGGTACCATGGGGGTTCTTGAGAATGTTGGAGACAATGAACTCTTCCGTCGACCAATTCGCTTCATACCCTCGTCCAAACGTTCCTTTATCACGTGAAATACGTACCCGTGCTCCCACAGGGATAGACTTTCCCGGGACTGCAACCTTTTTATAGTTTTGTCGGAGACGTTTCGCATTGTTTCGTTTCACTTCCTCGGTATTGGAGGCATTCACATCCATCGGGGTGAAACCTGTGGATGAATGGGTGCTGTGATTGTATGCATACATGACATCTGCGATATAATCCACCCAATTCTTGTCATTGGTGGCTGTAAAGATACGTTCCAATTTATTCTTGACCGTACGGTTCAATCGTTCGACATGAGCACATTTATAGGGACTGTAGATGGAAAACAATTCAATAGCGTGCTTGTCCAAGACGTCTTTCACCGGTCGGTTATAAAATTCACGACCTTGATCCGTTTGCAGTCGTTGCGGGGTGGGAATGGTTGCGAAAATGGCTTCTAAAACCCCCGACACTTCTTTGGCACTCTTGGTTTTGAGAGGGAATGCCCAGGCTTTGCGTGTAAAGATGTCCATCACCATGAGAATATACTTGTAGCCACGATTATGCTGTGCATACTTTTGATAATCGACAATATCCGCTTGAAATTGAATTTGCGGACCGCGTACACGATACGGGTGCAAGGGTTTAATACGATGCAATCGAGATTTGTAAAGGGTGTAGGTCGGTTGACGCATTAACCATTGTTTGACTTTGTTTTTGAATAATGTGAAGCAGCAGCAAGTGCATTGACGCTTCCGTAGCCAGCGGGATGTTTGGGATTGTAATAAATCTTGTGCAACACCTCCTCCATCGACACAATCTGCTTGGTATTGACGTGGGGGTTGAAGATAGGCGGTATTCCCGTTGGAACAACAATTAAAGCTCGCCGTGATGGTGTACTGTGTCTCTGCGCTGTCGTCTGCGTTGCCTTGGCCGCAACAACGTCCAAAGATACGCGATAAGAATGAGGAGGCAATTGGCGCGGCTGCCGTTGCCATTACCTGAATGGTGAGCCATAGGATCCCAATTCAAGAACTCCTTTTTTACTTAAACGAGTATTGATGGACGATTTCAAGGGAGAACGCATCGTCTTGGGAGAGGTGACAACAGAAGGTTTGACGACTTTCCCTTTCGATCGCTTGAGGACGGGTGGATCTGCGACGTGCGTGAGCAGAGGTTTTTCCAATCGCTTCCCATGATCATTGTCCAAATTGAAAAATTGGCGACGAACTTTATCGAACAAATACAACCGGGCGTTCCATGCAGCGATATTATTGGCGGTAGGACGGTGACGCACAATATCTCGTGCAATACCGTCAAGATGGGCTTGTTGAGGAGTCATCATCATGGTTCTCACCCTCTGATCTTCCGCTTGACGTTGCAACATGGTCGACATCAGTTGGGTACTGTCACCACCACCACCGCCCATTTGCTGTCCGCCACCGGTGTGTTCATTCATGTCAGATTTGGGAACCACCACTAATTCACTAAAGTCCATTTTCGTTTTATTGGGTCTTTTGCTTAGCTTAAACACAATCATAGGTGGATTAAATAAGTTGGTGCGAAATCGGTACTCAAACGGACAATTTGTAGTGAAATCAATAAAGAGGTAGGCATAATTCCCATACTTTTGAACCAATATCGTTAATATATCATGCACGACGCTCATATTGCCTTTTGGGAGCATTTTCCCCATGAATTGAGCCAATTGTTGTTGATTTCTCGGATTATTGAACGCGACCAAATAATGGACATTGCCATTACGCATACGTTGTTCTTTATCACCATACAAATACTGTGTGATTTGCACTGCGAAAAACCGTTTATGATGAGATCCTCTTAAAAATAAGCCCGTCACAGTTTCATTGTTTTGAGATTCCTGTTGTAAATCATCGAGAACAATTAAATCATTTTCTTGCAATTGATCAAAATCATCTTGGGTAGGCACACCCATTTTCAAGATCACCTCTTGCAACTCTTTATGAAATGGACTTTCTATCCCATAATACCACCAGACTTTACGAATGGGCTTTTTGAATAAAGTATGACGGTTCTTGATCATATTCGCCACAAACGTGGACTTTCCCGATTTACTAGGACCCGAGACAATCATGGATGAGTCATTCTCTAAACGGAAATCCATCTTGTCAAATCATAAAAGTCAGACATATATTCCATGCATCATGTATTAAACATAACTTAAAATAGTTTCCAAAACATAGAATCATTTCCAGAATAAAGAAGAGGTGGAATAAAACGTCCACGTGTACATGTTTTAAAGAGTGAGTTTTCAAGAGCAGTCACCATTTCACTCATCAACGTCCTTTCCATGTCATGGGTAAGAGGATTCATATTGTACCGTGCAAATGCTTCCTTCAACATGTTGGGAAAGGCGCGACGATGGATTTCGTAGGCACTACGCACAATGAAATAATGTTCAATATAGTTCAACACAGACCACTTCTCATTGACACACTGTCCTGCTTTGTACCATGAGGATGACACATACCACTGACTCTCCTGCTTATGTTCCACCATATCCTTGAACATTTCGAGGAATCGATTGATCCATTTCTCGGCTTGTATTTGATCACCGTCAAAGATATGCAGCGCGTGTGACTCTTCCCGGATGCGAATGTACACGCCGAGTGCTTGCGCCTTGGCATAATCCGTCCGCATCCTCCTCCAATCCTCTTCCTCCGTAGGTTGAGCACTCCACCTTTGAGAAAGCATGCTTGTCATCTCATCCTCCTTTTCTTTCATAAGTACAGTGCTGTCCTCTGATTGGGAGAGATGATCGAGATCCTCTATAAAGTGTTTGAGTTCCTCCCAATCAATATCCTGTTTAGATTGCACCATGTGTATCAGATCAAATAAACCACTGGAGGGAATGTGTGCCTTCTTTATATCGAGTGTCAGCTTTGTCTTCTTCTTCTTTTCCTCCACCGCTGTGCTCTGACCTTCCTCCACCTGTTTGATACGGACTTGGATTTGATCCACAGTAAAACACAGTTTCAGAGTCTTTGTCTGTGGATTATAGTATATGCCTGTGACGCGGAAGATGGTATTTGCTTGAAGGAAGGTATTCTCCTTAAGATTGGCAAGAAGATGTCCAAGAGTGGCCAAACTAACCTTCTTGTTCTTTCCATTCTCCTTCATCAGGAAGATGGGTGTGTCCTGCTTTAGCTTCATAAAGACACTGTCGTAGGCCGATTTCTTGTGTACATAACCGAGACAGGAGATAAAGTTGTAGGCAGATTCGGGTTGGACTTGTTTGTAGAGGGATTGTATCGCATCTTCCAACGTCTCCAGATCGCGTGAGACGGCTTGAGAAATGGTGAAGAGGGAGGAGAGTTGATCGGAACCGTACCCACTGTTATTGTACGTTTGTGCACGCCATCCATAAAATCCCGTGGCAAACACGAGTTTTGAGATGTCTCGTCGTGATTGCCAATCCATCGCATCCATCGTCGCATTCTCTCCGCGAATGGGATAATATCCAGTGTTATTCCATTTCTTGCCCAATACCAGACGTGTGATGGGCAGAGGCTCCAACTGTGGTTGTGCCTTGGTAAGGTAGTTCTTCTCGGCTTTCCCATTCGTATGGAAATAGGGCTCCGTCGCTTCAACAAAGACTGGCTTCGATGTCGGTGTATCTGACGAATACGTGACTTTCGCCTTCTTCGCGAGAGGAGCTTCCAACGTGTTCGTACGTTTACCCATGACTGAATGAAAATGACTGAAATGGCTCAGTTTATATAGAGTTGAGCGTGGGAAAATTTCTTCTCATTGGTTGACGCCCACGCATACAAGTGCTCTGATTGGTGCTCCGTCAAATTCACGATGAATCATTCATTTTTGGTGGTGTACGGGGCTTGTCCCTTTTTGTAGGTCAAATTCACGAGATAACGCTTGATTTCATGGGAATTTGCTGAGTCATTTTACGATAACATCGGTCGATTTGGTGTGGAAAAGGACCTCAGAATTCTCGATAAATCACCTGATTTTACGAGGATTTGTAACAGAGTGTGTTCTTCAAAGTCACAGTGAATCGATTGATATCATGGGAAAATAACACATCAAATCCGTAGTATTTTTAACGATGTCATGGGAAAATCATCCTTTAAATCTTCGGTATATCGTTTGATTTCATAGGAATTTTACTGTGTGAACGTGTCTTATTCACACTCTTCGATAAATCGTTCGATTTCATGGGAATTTCATTGTGCGGTTTGGTGGGATTGAGTATAGGCGTTTTGGACACATCATAATTGACGACTTCCACATCGAGTAAGGGTTTTCCACTCTCTTTACGTTTTTTGATATCTTTCATCATTTTTCGACCAGATAAGAGGGTAACCAAAATGAATATGACGAGTGTAAAGAATTGTGATAGGGTTTCTTTGAATGAACCAATGAGTGAACATTTTAAATCTCCTCCGTTGGCTGTTGAAAGTGTGTTCACTATGGATTGAACATTGTCCATGATGATAGTGTTGATGACGTGGGTATGGTTTACTTAGTGTTTGGAACCGATCGATGCATGTAAGGCTTGTTTGAAAGCTGCTGGATTATCGTGATATGCCATGGCATAGGCTTGTGCGAAGGGGATTTGTTTCTTGTTAAATTTCCGTTTTTGACCCAAGTATTTGCGAGTTTGAGGGGGTGGTTTCACAAATTTGCGGAGAATGCCTTTGTAAGATTGAATAAACTCGTGCTGTAAAGGTGTTAATTTCCCTGGATTCTCTCGCATTCTGCTCATGAGTGCTTGCATATCCTTGACATATTCCTCAGGCAATTGATCGACTTGACGGTTAATTTTCTTTTTCGAGCATCCTATCCCTGAACTTAGGGATTTCAGTACATTGGTAAAGTCCTGACGTCGACTTGAACATGATTCACACTGACACGTCATTCTTGTCTATCATCCTCTATCCCACATAACTTAGTTTACATGGCGTTCACCAAATTCATATAGCGTGCGTGGACGTCTGCATTTTGGTTGGTTAAGTGGGCAATAAACTCTTCCTTTTGAGTCAGCAAGTCACGCATGCTTTCCAATGTCTCATCCAAATAGTCTCCATTGCCATCTGTACGATTGGGTTCATGAATGTGTTGATTAAATGCATCTTCCAACACGTGCAAGATGCGTTTGCGAGCATTTAAATGACGTTCATGGAGACGAATAGAATCGTTCAACAGTTGAACAATGGCGCTGTTTTTCAAATTGTTCAGTTGAATAATGTATTCGTGGGAGTTGTCAATGACAGGTGAATTGACTGGGTAAAACATTCTTTCCTCCACGGGGTGTGCGTCCATGGGTTGTTGAGAGGTTCCTACCCCCACCGAGTGTTGTTGTTGAGGGGTTCCTACCCCCACCGAGTGTTGTTGTTGAGGGGTTCCTACCCCCACCGAGTGTTGATGTTGAGGGGTTCCTACCCCCACCGAGTGTTGTTGGCGAGGTTCGCTTGATTCTTGTACCTCTGGATTTCCCACTGTGTTCGACATGGCTTGGATATAACTGTTGTGATCATTGACCGGACCTGGGTAGTTATCAAATGTCACATGACTTAGTGTAGGTTGAATATTCTCTAACGATAGAGGACTCATATCAATCTCATTCGCAGCCATGGCTAACACATCGGGCGGCAATCGATTCCATTGTTCTTGTATTTGATGGACCGTATGGGTGGGATCCGGGGGAGCATCCACTCTGGCTCGATCGTCAACCATACTTTTCACGACAGCTTGCAGCATAGCGTGAGATGGATCAGGTGTTGCTAAGGCGCGATGATCCGCTGGAGAAGGTCGAATGAGTGCTTCTAGACTATCGTCTGCATCCAAATCTGTATTCATAGGTTGAGGGGGTCGCAAGGGGATTGCACGACGTGAGGCAGGTGATAATTGACGATCTTGTCCTGTCAACGTAGATGACACCTTCAAAGAGGGTCTCGGAACATGCTGTTGAATAATATAGTTGAGTTTGCTCACATTTTCTCCCTCCATTCGCTCGTTTAAAATATGGGTATGTTGACGCGCAAATTGTTGAGCTGTCTTCCTATCCACCGTTCCATCGAGGGTTTCCCCGCATAGACATGCATAGATGAACTCTTCACTTGCTTTTATCTCTTCTTTTGATTTATATTTTAGATGGTGTGAATTAAAAATATGCCTTCTCAGACGATCTTTTTGATAAGGGCATTTACAGATAGGACATAGGGTTATTCTCAATTTTCGCAACGTCAGGGTCTCTTCACTTTCACGCGCTCCTCCCTTCATGGTTGATTTTTGTTGTGTGTTCCTGTGCATGCTTAAATACATTTGTTGGCCATTGAAACAAAATACTGAAATGAGCACAGATACGATTCAATGTCTCTTTGATATAAATAAGACTTGCTGCTGAAATCACACGTTTATGATACAGCTCTTGTACATAGGTCAAATGTTTTTCATTCATAAACTTCCATAGTGTGTCCTCATACAAAACGTCATCCTCAAAAATAGCCATGAGTAAATACACACGTCCCACGATGGAATAGCGGTCATTCAGTACCAATTGATTCAAATAGACGGTGGACGTGTCGGTAAACTCTTCTAATGTGGGGATATCATTGCCTCGGATGCGTTCATCGAACCAAAAATCAATAAGGATCTTCATCCGCGCTTGGTGCGAAGGAGTGGTCGAACTGTTTGTGGGCGTGATGTCCATCTTTCACGCGATCGTCTTTTTCGAAGATGTCTTGTCCGAATAGGGCGATGTCGTCTTTTTCGATAATAGGGTAGGAGTAACATGATCTTATTTGAGAGAGCGTGAGGATCCATAACTTAAATAGTCACTCATCGCGGTGAGTATGCGTACAATCTCTCTCAGAAGAAAAAGGAGTACCAGTAGCATGTTTTTCCAAATCTATCAACCCCAATAGCAGAATGCTTATAATATGGAAAAGCAACATGATTCATACAACGACATTCTTTATTCATACTTAGTCTGTGTCGCTTACATATTCTTCTTCTTCTTCTGATGTCCATCCAACAGAGAAATATTCAAAATTAAACGTTATACAATAGACACCAAGAATCTCTTTGTTATCACTGTCCATAAATTCATAGTCCCATACGTTCTTTAGTGAGGCTAAATAGTCATCCATTTCTTCGACGTCACTTTCATAATACCGTTCACTGGCACCCATCAATGGTGGAGAACCATTTCTTTTGTATTCATAAATCGTGAATGTATCCATGGAGAGTTCACTTTCAGGCTTCACTTTGATCTTCTCCTTCACATAGGGAATCACTTTCTCCAACATCGCGTGCGGTTGACATGTCGTTTTCGGGTAAATAATGAGCTGATTTGGATAGGTGTACACGTGAAAGTCTTCCATCATGTATGTGTCTTGATCGTTTCTCTATTTTTACCTAGTTTTCCAATCGATAGGTGTTCCGATATAGAATGGAGTACACCCAATGCTCTGTTCTGTGCTCCGAGCATGGAATGGGGCACGTCTAATGCTCGGAGCAGGGGATGGGACAATTGCAACACCATAAAGCCAAGTCGAAAATGTTCCACCTTCATAGCACTCGTGAACATACAAGAGGATGGTCGATCTCACCGGATTAAGGGTTCGGAACGCGTTAGAAGAGGCGATTGTGATCCCAGACACTCCACCACCGACCCCAGAAGAAGATGATTTTCCAACGGATCTACCCTCTCACTGGGGCTCCATTCCCGATCTGGACGGACCGTATTCCCTCCCGCCAACACCACCTACCATCGATGGACCTTATGTGTTGCCACCGTCACCCTCCGTCACCGATCCCGGATCGTCAAGTCTGATCGGCGAGAATTGGGAACTTGACTTTCTTTACGATGAGCAGGAGAATATTCCTCCTAGCTCTGTTGACTATCCTGATCTCGATCTTCTATCCACCCGCCGTCCCTTTCGCGAACCATTGACGAACCTTAGTGATTATTTGAACCGTCGAACAGAGCTTGACAACATCAACGAAGCTATCGCCAACTGGGACAGTGTGGACTTTATAAGTGAAGTCAGTGACTGGGTTTTTTAAATGTAATCATTCTTTCTATCTTGTTTTCTTCTCAATAAACATACATGGTAAGGTTTGACTATTTTATTCAAGGGTGAACTGGGTTATAGGACATATCATGATAGAATAGAAGTTAAAATCAATGATTGAATTTTAAGATTGGAAATCGTTCATAAAATTGACAGTGCTATCATTCCCAAGTCAATGATTATCAAAAATAACAGGTCATTGGAATAACATTTTATTATAGAGATGTACTTTCTTGAGTTATTTCACAACATGCATTATTCTTGCACAAGGTACGATGTTCGGCATAATCACTGAAGTTACAATAATGAACAATATAAGACTTGTGGAGTTGTCCATTGTCCACCGTGGTTGATTCATGCATCACAGTGATGTGATCAACCTTGGTCCAGGCCCATGCAGCTTCACAGGAATCATAATTTAAATACAGTGTATGCACATAAAGTCGATAGTGTAGTTCAAAGCAATAATGAAGGAGAATCTCAACCACATCTGACAGCGCACAGTGGTACCCATACTGTACTTTGGCAGCTTGCGTTTCTGTGAGTGCTTTCCCTCGGCGTAAATGTAACAGGGCTCGACGGTACGCTTCTTTCCCTTCATACTGGGAATGATTCATCCAGTTGCATCCGCGACGCATATGTTCCTTGTAACCAAGTCTATACACTTCACTATCCCGCATACATGAGGTGAATATATTCCAATGAGAGTCAATGCGTTGAGACCATTCGGGGAGAGAAATACTATCCATGGTCACTTTTTCCAAGAGTTTTATGCTTTTCAACCAAGCTCTTTCCATCTCCGATAATCCATTCCCTACAATCAGTTCCGCGTCTCCATACTCGCGTGTCATTTCATGGACCCAGCCATTAAAACGGTGAATAATCACACTCTCTTCTGCACCACATTTTCCAATCACACGTGGGTTGAGCCCGTGAATAAAATGAGTCGCAAAAACATCACACCCCGATGTTTCATGTTTGATAAAGTCATGGAAGCGCGATATAATGGTCACATATCCACTCGGTTTATCATCTCTGGGTGTATAATAACACCAAATGGCAGCGACTTCCTGCATGGGATCTCCTTCCGTATCAAATACGATGAAATTGCGTACCGGCTTCTTCTGCTCCACCCACCATTGTTGTACTTTAGGATGATCAAATGTAATGGAATAAGAACCTTGCATGAGCTCGCCCAAATGCTGAATCCGACGCATCGTGAAATGAATCTCGTCTTGTGTGTCTCGACTTATATACCCGTCCCTAGGGTGGTGTACAACATGATTGGTTTAGCGATGATGACGTCTCCTTCGACGTTTTCCTCCTCCTGATATTTTATTCGCTAAAGCACTTACGCCTGCGGCACCGGCTGCACCCGCTGCTCCCAACGCTGCAGCTTTCCCTGCGGCAATAAGTGCAGGGACGAGGGGGAGTAAAAATGGGAGGATACCTCCTTATTGTTTACGACTCCCGCGGTAGATTCCACCCTTTTGTCTACGACTACCATGGTAAATACCCCCTTTCTGACCTCCGCCTTTTTGACGACGGCTTCCGCGATAAATACCTCCACGTTGCATGATTGCTGTGTTAGGCTAGATGACTCTACTTAGTTCTTACGCTTCCCAATCAGAACTTAGTCACAACAATAGGAGAATGATCACTACATTTATTCATCATCCAAATCTACATTATACGTGAACCAATTCAATTGGTTCTTCAAAACAATGGGTTTCAGAGGTCTCCCTCGTTTCTTACTAAAGTCAAATGAATATTTGCGTGGGTCCCGATTTCTATTCTCTGGTCGAAGCGAGGCTTGGGGGACACTATTCACTTCCTTGGGCGGATTCGGTTGACTCTCATATATCCGTTTCAACTTTTCGCGCTGATTTTTCCATATTTTCTTGCCCATATGCTCCTTATGCAGCGAGACAAATTGATGGACCTTCTCTTCCTCCACGTCACAATGTAGCATCTCACCACAGACACACATATAGACAAAGTTGTCGCATGCCTCATTCGTCTTGCTCCACGACGGACTCCTTCCACGCACCTCCTTATGTTTTTTGCAAACATGTTCCCATAAGAAGAATGCTTGGTACATGTTATGACACCAGGGACAGCGTGCCAACTTCACTTTTGACAAGTCGTACGGATATGAATTCGTACTCTCCGGCTCCACTGGGCGATTCGGGTCCAAGGGTTCAGTGGGCATATACATGCTCAAATAGGGACATAAATGTTCATTCCATTCATTCTCCTCCTCCTGAATCTTCTCATCACAGTACCTGCACCGACCCACACATGGATGTTTATGGTAAGCTTCCATATTATAGTCTTGTTTGCAAAGCAGGCAGGTGAACTCACTCTCCTTGTCGCACCAATAACCTCTATCCAGTGAGCACTGATGATCGGTAGTCCACCATTTCCCACAACGATCGCAATACTCCTTCCCTATCTCCTTGCGTCCATGACGGATGCATTGTGAAAACAGTCGGAAGCGTTTATTGCAAAACTCGCACTCATAATAGGGTTGAGGGCGGGGACGGACTGTGGTTCGCCTCTTCTTTGTTGGTGGCTCCATTATATTGTGGTTCAGATCATGTATCTTACGTAAACAATGAACCAAACCCAATGTCAATCTGCATACACAAGATTCCTCCAAAATAACGACACTCCAGTTGAGAACGTAACTTCTTCTGCAACGAATCGATCAGTTCTTCCACGTCCCAATCGTCACCAATGTTCAAATAGCGATAGGACACGTCCAGTGCACCTTTGGGGAACTTTGCAGATGTTCGAATATCAAACAAGAAGCGTGGTCCATACAGTATTACATTCAACAACTGAATACGAAGCTCTGCAATAATCTTCTCTAACGACACACTCTTCTCCTTTGTCGGAATAATATACAGTGTATTACAGTCTCGTTCCACAATAAAGTCTTTCGATGAATAAGGTGTATAGGATATCTCCTCCTTGGGATGACGTGTCGCAGCCAGAGGACGTAACGTTAATGTTGTCGACATATGATGAGAATGATTTTCTCTGACAGCGTCTTTCCTTATATACCCTGCGGTGACTCATCACACGTGCTCGGCGCCGCGTGCTCCGATTGGTGCTCCGTGCTCTACCCCCAAGTGCGCCGATGCGTGGGCGTGTGCTCTGTTTCCTGTCTTCTTCGCTACCCGATGCGTGGGCGTGTGCTCCGATAAAAGAGCAGGGCATGTACTTAAGTGCAAATTGGGGAAAAAGGGGCTAGAATTGGCTACTCTCGCATTCTCCCAACATCTTAGGGTGTGCGCGCACCAAGCGGCGAGGTCGCGGCCAAAAAAAAAATGCACGATCATGAAAGCGGCTGCGACAGCGGCCAATCGACGCCATTTGCTGCGGAAAAGATGAATGAGGAGGATGTTGCAGCAGTTTATCATTTATTTGTCACGGGAAGGGTCGCCAGCGCGCTCTGTCATAGGCTGAAATGTATTTTACTGGTCGGCGCGACATCTTGGCCGCGTGTGCGTCGCTGCAAATCTTGATGACCGACACAACCAAGTGGTCGCAGCGGGAAAGTGTGCGCGCAAGAAGACGACTTCCCATCTCCGCAACGATGACTAACCATTCTTGCTGGCCGTCGCGACCTGGCCGCCTAGTGCGCGCACGCCCTTAAGGCCCCTGAACCCTCACACAGTGGAGTCGACACCACCACGATCTTGCGTTTCGATGTGAACGATGACATGAAGTTTGCATTCAGATTTCTTGATGAAAATCACTCACCAAATCCAGCTGATTGTTCATTCCAAGTTCGAAATCTTCTCGTCCATGTGATGGAGCAACATGGACTAAGCCGGTTCCTCGGTCGTCTGTGACATAGTCCGCTGCCAACAGTGGCCCACTCTTGCCAGGCATTACAGGATGTGCAAATGTACAGCCTTGCAGAGCAGATCCTGTAAGTAATTGAAACGGAATTTGTGATCTTCCACCAAAGTATAGAAGTCTTTCAATGTTCCATCTTCAAAATTTTTCGTGATGAAAAAGATAACGGAAATTCATGGATTTCGAATCCAGTTGATCGTAGAATACGAACTAGCTGTCTAACTGACTCTCATGCCTTCCAATCACATCTCACACATTCTATAGACATAGTCATAGACAAGCGCCTGCTCATACACATTCTGGACAGAGGTCAAATGATAAGAATCGCTCAATCTAGAAATCGCAATTTGTCAAAAAGAAAACATGAACATTTGATTTTCATGAAAACGAGCATTTTGTGATCCCTGTGATGCAATTGCATCAGATGAGATGGAAACCGGTCGCCGGTTTTAAGCAATGAGCAAATTTATCACGAAGCGAGAGATTTCTTTTCAAACACGTCTTTTGAAATGACAATTCAACTCAATCATTGCTTAACTTATTTGTTATTATTATATATATTATTATATAAGCATATTGGAAATGATTTTAGTTAATAATGACATTTATGTTGATTTTGATAATGCCTACATGCCTACAGTCAGACCTCGTATGCCTAAGACTTTCGAAAAGAACCATCTCTCATCCTTCTTGTTGACTACTTGCGCTATCTTCCATTACGATCGGAATTATTGTGGATCATGTTGTGCATCTAATTAAAACTTCCGTTAAAACATATAATTGCGTTCTGGAATTCGAGGTCTTAAATGCAATTAACCAGCTTTGCGGTAATTTTATCTGTGATTGTTATCTTGTGTGTCAACGGGTTTTGTAAGAAAATATCATAATTCAACGATGAACGAATCCGCGACTACTGCGTACAATAAGGCAACCCATGAACCTAGGACATTTCAATGTCATCAGCTGTGACCAACAGTAGGCGAAACAATAGCTCTTTTTTGTCTTAAAACTTTTTTAACCTATGAACCAGGCATCAGAATGACTCAATCTTCGAAACACTGTTGATTCATAATATCACGATCTATTCATGTTATCGATCAAATCTCAAATGGAAAATTGTTGACAACATTTATTGACAAGCAAATTTCCGCGCTCTGATGAACTATATTTCTTCTATGATTTGATAGACGACATGATCTCATGCTCTGAATCAACAGTATTTCAAAGATGGAGTCAATCAGATACCTGGTTCGAAAGTCACAAAAGTTCAAAGACAAAAAATACCGTATTTTCTCTAATAATGGCCGGGTCTAGATAGGTTAATATGTGGCAATTTAATGTCTTCCTCATATCTTTCTCGGCTGTACGCAGAATCTGTGCGTGCGCTGGTCTTCCTAGAATTTGAATTACGCGAATATGCGTGCAATGAGTCACACACTGCCTTTTCCCTATTTTATTCATACTGACCCAGGTATCGATAAATCAACAGTATACTTAATAGCTCGCCTCAGTTGTCCTCATGCAATTCTGTCATCGCGCCGTACAAAGAATCGACAATCATGAGTGCAAAGTGCAGGAGACGTGAATTCACTATGACTGAGAAACTCGCAGCCTTGGATTATTTGCAACATCATAGCGTGGAAAATACAGCCAAGACTTTTAAAGTAGACTCCAAGCAAATTCGAAACTGGCGTAGATCGGAGGCTGAGATTCGCAGCATCGCTTCAGCTCGAGGTAAACAAGGCAAACGTCGTCGGCTCGATGGTGGTGGTCGAAAGATTAGAAATCTGATCCTGGAAGAAAAACTGAAAGAATGGATTATAAGTCGTCGAGAAAAGAGACTTCGCGTTTCTCGTAAGTCTATTCAACGAGAAGCTCTACGGTTAGCTACTGAACACAAAGAAAACTTCAACGGCAGCTCTTGCACTTTCGTCACAAGCCTTGGGTGGTTAGAGAAATTTTTGCATCGAAATGGTTTTTCTCTCCGTGCTCAAACAACTATAAGCTCGAAAACACCGTCTGACTGCGCTGAAAGAGTTGTAAATTTTATTGTTTATCTCCGAAAACTGATAATGCAGCGCAAATTCTCTCATGATTCTATTTATGTTATGGATGAAACTCCGGTTTGGCTAGAGCCAGTCGGTGGGACAACGATTGCTACCAAAGGTGCAAAAGAAGTACCCATTATTTCAACAGGACATGAGAAACTCAGAGTGACCGTTGTTCTCACGGAAAGGGCTGACGGCACCAAGTGCAAACCCTACATCCTCATACCAAGGCGACGACCCATTCCTGAACTCGAAAGAATGCGTGGTGTTGTTTTTAACTGCAGTGGGCAGAGTTGGATGAATGACCAATTGACCGCCGATTATCTTCGCAATGTGGTTGGACAGTTCTCTTTTGGAAAGCGACTTATGATATGGGACAGTTTCCGTTGTCACAAGCCCCTGACGTTTCCTGGAATAGGTCATTTAAAACTTCTATCCAAAAATCGTACGAAGATTGGTTGTCAGGTAATGAGTATACTTTCACAAAGTCTGGAAATTTGAGAGCCCCTAAATTCGCCGAATTCGCATTGTGGGTTGATGAAGCCTGGACTAAATTGCCTGCTGAACAATTTCGTGATTCAATGAAACAGTGTGGAATTACCAAAGCGACGGACGGAAGTGAGGACTGAAAAACAACTGTTGTGATATTCCTGAGGATTATCAGGTGAGCGATTCCGATGATGAACTGGAGACTGATTGGTGTGATTCAGACGAGTCGAATTAGTAATGTTGTTTTTGTTGTCTCGTCTTTTTTGCTAACTACTCGAAATAACATGTTTTTGGCATTGTACGAGTACTTAAGATGAACATGGGCAAATGTTGAATAAATTTGCGTTCTCTTGTTTTTTAACGAATTGATAGGAAACTTATGGAATGGGTATTATAGATAATAGCCGGGTCTCTAATAATAGCCCGATACAAATTCAAGAAATCTATTAATAGCCGGGGACTATTAGTAGAGAAAATACGGTACTTGTTTTCCTATCTACGCCATGCATAAGATGGAAGCCGGTTGTTGGCCGCCGGACCGGCCTGAAAATGTCGGCCGGCTTCCATATCCAGGGCTGCCACTCTTATCAAATATAAAAGCCGGAAAGCCAAATCGGAATGGGCCCCCTTAAAGAAAGAAAATTACGACCATTCGATGTTACACAATCCAATAAGTTTTGACAGCGTTCAAGTCACAGATCTAGAAAGGGATAGATGGACTACTCCCCGATTTGCGTGAAAACAACACCACAGGTGTCAATTGCGATCAGCTCAGCGGACGTAATTTCTTGCCTACATATGAGGATCAGACGTGGCGGCGATGGGAAGTTTTCAGGCATCACGGCTGAAATAAGGAAACGCAGAAAGCAGTCCGTCTACCCCTTTCTAGATCTGTGGTTCAAGTAAGGTTGTTTATAATCCTCATAGTCAGCAAGTAAACAAATGATATAAAATTTTTACTGTTACAGATGCTTTTTCAATCATCAGTTTTAATAAGGTGGACTAGAATGCATGACTCGAACAGCCACTATTTTCGTAGGAGCTGCTTTTGAAGTTAGACATCGTGTAATACAAAGGCCCCTCCTCCCCCAAGAAAAATTAGCATGAATTTATTGAACGCTTGATGATCCTAACTAGATACAAAGTGCTAATTATCGAATACTCTATATGTAGGCCAATGTATAGTATTGCCACCTCACAATCTCATAAGGGTCCCTCACAACCTTAAAGGGCCCCTTTCACAGTGTGAAATCCTTCCAAATCGAAATCATCTGTTCCTTAGTAAAACATTCGAATAAGCAGGTTTATTAAATCCAGTTCAGTAGCTGTTTTTCTTTCAAACATCTGTTTCTCATGAATTTCACTACAATGCAGATTTCAGCAAGCACTACATCGTGAGAATGTTCAGACAATACTTCTCCGCGTATCTGATTATCATGCTTTGGAAAATTTTAAGATTGAGTGACTCTTATATTTTGACCCCCGTCCAAAAGATCACGATCTAGGAAGCAAAGCTGTTTTATACAATATTTGATTACATGAAAGCCTGAACATCTCTTGAATTTTGACGTAATTTCAATTCTTCACTTTTCATGATCAAATTTGGGTACTTATGGGTTATCCCCCTCATATTTTTAAATTTGTCTAAAATCCGTAGAAATGAAGTCAATTGTCACAAAACTTTTAGTACACGCATCGTCTCTAGACTTTATCTCCAGACTTCATCATCTCTAATGCAAAAAAGTAGTTGTTCGATCCGCATAATGTTTTGCATATGGCTAGAAAATATGGGATTGATTTTGCAGATTTTAGACAGATTTGAAAACCTGGCAGGGGGAGATGACCCAAAGTGCCCAATTTTGTAATTTCCTGATTCCAACCGTAAATCTACATATTTTCTAAGCTGGCTAGGACATTGGGCCTGATTTAAGAGTCATCTTGATACGTTAGAAATTCGAAAATGTCATAAGAAATCGATGATTACAGAGCAGATGTGACAATGTCTTACCTTGAAATATTTTCATAACAGAAACTCTAGATCCAAGATATTGCTCCAATTTGTCCTTGAAACCATCAAGAACGATGAAATATTCACTTCCACGTTTTACCAAAGAGTAT
Organism: Prostheceraeus crozeri; assembly: GCA_907163375.1. Classification (NCBI taxonomy): domain Eukaryota; kingdom Metazoa; phylum Platyhelminthes; order Polycladida; family Euryleptidae; genus Prostheceraeus; species Prostheceraeus crozeri. Next base: position 10,122 of record CAJQUW010000655.1, on the reverse strand, counting down.
CTGAAAATGATCACGAAGCGGCTAAGTTCATCGATGCAACATTAATGGTTTGAAGTGATAGTTTTGGAAGAGTCAAGATAAGGTTGTATACAACTTTCTTCATTTTGAGATCAATTTTGGGCTTCATATGAGGACCGTCGTCTGCCATAGAGTGACTCAGTAAATTCAACATTCACATTACATGGAAGAGATATCAATAAGTCTCCGTGGCACAGTGGTTAAGTGCTTGGCCTAGCAATCTTTCGGTCCAGAGGTCGAGCCCCGAAGGTGTCATTGGAAGTCGGCAGGAAGGGCATCCGGAGTAAAGGCACCACAGCACTCCAGAAAAGTCTATGTAAGCACCGTCCAAGCCCCCAGTGAGGTGGATTAATGACGTTAAACCGCAAGTAAATAAGGCGATTAGGCCTACACTAATAGAACGTAACACATACCTTCATGAAAGATGGTGAAGCTCAGAAAAAAAACAAAAAGCTTGTGGACCTGATGCTTAGAAGACAATGCAGGCCCGCGGTGGGTCTGGACTGATATTCTGCAGAAAATGAAAGTTCCAGTACTGCTTACCATGCATATATACGCATGAATCGCGTGATGTAGACGTCATACGACAAAATAATGCTCCCTATAAGCGCAAATTATGGAATTCGACTATTTTTCTCGTCTAAGAATACATAGTACAAATTGACGAAACTCAAAATACATGCGAATCACTCTCATTATTGCTTATATTTTGCAATTCAGTTCAAGAATATGTAATCGGCGAAACAAGAGTTGAAATAAATAACTTATATTTTCAACTCTAACTCTCATTTTCATTGTCAAATACATCATCCAAACTCCTTACTGCAGATGAGGATTGTAAGCGACCGCCTTATTTCCAGGCAATGTCCACGGCGTTGTCGTCCAAATCACAAGAAAGCACTTGGAACCTGTTGAAGTAGATGAAAGTTTTAATTAGTAAGTAACTTTTTAGGAAGCGATGAACTAATGATTGAATCGAATGAATCACGAATCTAGGTTAAGTGGTTTTATGAAAACGTCATGATTTGCTATAAAAATGATATGAAAGGCGTAAGCCTTATCTCTCCCAGGCTAGACTGTGTCGGTGCAGTATTGTTGGGGATGAAGGGGGAAGTGTTTTCGCGAAGTTGTCTCCGAATTTCAAGGAACAGTACACTACGAGTTGATGTTGTCACGATTTTAACATTCAAATACGTCATATTTTAGATTCCATTGTAGCTCCTCAAATAGATGATTCCATTTCGTGCATTCTCTGCATTATTGAATAGTCAGAAATGGATCAGTCATGAAGAAATTTGGGTAAGAGCATAGAAATAAACTGTTTATCTGAAGTTGACTAGAATGGAAATTGACTCAAGGTCACGGCACATCCGGGGGGAACTAAGTTGGGGCATGAAGAGCCAATGAAAAGCTTAGAATTGCACATGTAACTGTTCCTGATCCAATGATATAGCCGTTAGCAAGTGTATCTAAGTGAAAATGCGTGCGATTTTGTGCCTCTATTGTGTATTGCATGAAACTACATTTCCGTTCTAGAGGTTTTATTGTTATAAATTTCTATGGGTAAGAGTGGTCATAATTGCGTGCAAAACATTTCCATTTTTTGAAAATGCAATTGACATCACTACTTACGATTTCAAAAAGTAGAATGATGATAGCATGATATTATGGACGGAGACATTGATTATGGACAATAAGCGTCGCTCTATCCAGAACTTGAATATATCCTTCATTAGCCTACATCAACAGAAATAAGTCACGAAAATCATTTGGAGAAAGCTGTAAGCCATAAGTGATCAAAAACAGCGATGGACAGAAAAAAGTTAGCAAATGTATTTTTCCAGAGCCTAACTGCTGTGGCCATTACACAGAAGCCAAAGGGACAACAACAACACTGAGCCTAACACAAACTTAGGAAAAGTCTTTGAAAGAAAATTGTTGTTCGACTGTGAAATAAAAATGCCGAGGAACCGAAAAGGTCCTTGACAAGTGCAAGTTGGGTGAAAAGTATCTTGCTGCAGGGCATTTCTACGAGGAGGTACTTCTTGATAATCAATAACTGAAATTTAGGCAATGTTTTATAAAATGCAGTCAGATCTGCATGCAAGGAACTCCTATGTCAGGACAATCAGCTTTCTTCTATTCCGTTCAGATGACAACTTCACACAAAACCCCTTATATAAGAGCTATCCACTGATATGAGCAGACAATCGCAGTCATAGAAATTGACAACAATAAAACCTCTAGAATGGAAGTAAAGCTTCATGCAATACACAATAACGGCACATAAATCGTGCGCATTTTCACTTAGATGCACCTGCCAACGTCTGTATCATTGGGTTAGGATAAGTCACATGAGTAAATTGAAGCTTTTAATTGGTTCTTCATGCCCCAACTTAGTTCCCCCGGATGTGCCGCGACCTTGAGTCAATTTCCATTCTAGTCAACTTCAGATAAACAGTTTATTTCTATGATCGCAGTAGTCATTGATTGACTTCATTGGTTGAAATGTTTCCTTTTCCTATGTATTTGTCTCTTACTCCTATTTGTTAAACATTCCTTCTCTGTTAATATTTAAATGAAAATCATCATCCTCTATGAATCTCATTTAACTACATAAAATAAACTAAGATTACAAAATAATAAATCTGTAATGAACTTTGAAGAAAAGAAAAGAAAATACATGCGAAACCGCAGTATAGGTACTGAACTTGCCAGAATCGACCTACAACGTCTCATCTAGAACTACTCCATGAAGAAAATGAAATAAGGAACTAGACTTGTTATAAATGAACCAATTGCTGACTAACTATTCATGAAATTTAATCTACCTCTCAAGAGGACCGGTCTGTGTCCCATCACATCTAGTCTTAATTCGCAAACAATTATGACAAGCGTAATATGTACACGACGGAAGATACTACCAATCACCTATTTCAGTGCAGATGGGAAAGGAGATAATTATTCACGTTGTTACCTAACTTGATACAGGAAATAAACTAACCAAGTAAATAAAGTGTAGATCGTACTAACAATTCGTATTTATCTGAAAGATTAACTGCTGAAAATAATTAGTGAACTGCGACTGTAATGGAATATTGAAATTGTAGCAAAGGAAAAAATTGAATGAATAAATAAATTAAATTAAATAAGGAGAAGGAAATGAACAGCACAAACGAAAATTATTAAGTATAAATCAAAATCAAAAAATTAGTAAAATAAATAGTGTTCAAGATAACATATTAACATATTGAATGAGCTTATTGACATATTAAATGCTTCACAAAATTCAAGAAGTCAAATACGTGTAGGCCTGTAATATGATCCTTCATCAAAGCTGTACAATGAAGCTGTTTAGTTGGGAGCAGAGTCGCTAAATGGTTTAGTCCTCATAATAATTATACACAACGCATGTTCATCTTAATAATGTGCAGAGGGCCTATGTGAATAGGTACGCAAAGTTCTTGACAGGCATGATGTATGAAGTTGATGTGGAATGTGTTTCGAGTGATGATTAAGCGTGATTGCTCCATACACAATGCATGCTACACATTTCACACTTTGATAAACCGAAATAAAACTTAATGATGAATTTATAAAATACATAAGAACAACCCTTATAATGACATTTTTACACCGAAGTCGTTCAAATATTCGGGGTCGACTACAAAACAAAAAACCTTTCTTTTATTGTCGGATAAATGACAGTGCACTGTTATCAGTAATTATCGAATATCAATACAAGGACATTTGAAACACATTGAATATTGTTTTATTATGAATATCATGTAGGCCTACACAACTTGACAATAATCTTGACAGTCATGGCGTTACCATGTGTCGGAGAAATAGCTGTTATAGTGCTAAAATACATTCATTGATTGAAATCACAACAATGTGTGAAATGCCTACCTGACACGGTGTCAGCAATAGCTGGAGACATCTCTTGAAGTTCTAACCGAGCATAAACAGTTTGACTTTCATGTTCTTCATTGTACTCCAATTCGGCTTCTGCAAGAGCTGTTCTGAAAATACAACTTGAAAGTCAAAGAAGTAGTCAAGAAATATCAGTCATCTGTCAAGATCAAAAACTGCGGAGTGCGAATCCAAAATTCAATTATTCCAATTCGGGTGAAGGAAAATTACTAGACCTGGATGTCATTTGTTATATAATAATAAGGATTTCTTGCTGTCGCAAACATCTCCAACACAACACAAAAATGAACAGGAATTAATTCGAGTCCGATAAGAAAATGTTAGATTCGTTCAGCCGGATTCGAATATTCGCTCAGTGAACAAAAGTTGCTCAGTTGCACTTAAAATACAGTTAAACCTAAAATTATGAAAGCCCATGAGCTTTGGGTGGTTATAAATAGCATTATGATGGATTGATTTCTAACCACGGTGCAATAATTTCTTATAGTCCTTCATTATGGCTGATAATTGCTGATTATAGTGACTCTTCCTGGGATGAAATACATTCTATGAGTACATTCAACTTAGCTTGAAGTTCATACTTCTAATACCTCGAAGTATAGTGCAGATCTGGTACCACAAAAAAAACGGTATTGGATTGCTACTCAAAACTATTGTCTCGCACCATACCTACATGCAGTTATAAAGTTCATAAAGTGTAAAAAGACTGAAATTTACGAGCCCTGCATTATGCAAACTGAGGATGAGCTTCGGGTCTCACGAATTTTGAAACCCGACACGAACTAAAATTCAAGCTGAACCCGAGATCGGGTTGGGTCCAGAAGTTTTACCCAAACCCGATAAGAAAGTGGCGGAACCCGACCCTAACCCGATCAGATTAGATCCGAAAACCATTCGTGATACTTTGCTAATGCTATACTACAGACCATTGCACCACATGAAAGAATGGTATTGTGTCAACCTTTCTGAGAATATGTTTCCAAAATATGTGAGCTCAAACCCGAAAACCCCGAGTTCGGGTTTTCTCGTGCTTCTGATAAAAAACGGTGATCCAACCCGACCAGACACGACCGGACTTCGAAACTGTCCCACCCGACCCGATCCGCACTTTCTAGTTCGAGTTTTTGGTCGGGTCGGTTTTCGGGTAGGATCGCTCAGCTTTGATGCAAACACAGGAGTCCTTGAACGGTATATAATGCATAATTATGCCGCAGATCAAATGTCATGATGTGTGGTCTAATCGCGATTAATTACCTCTCTACTCCAGTCCCTACAGTGGCCACCCATGCGAGACTGCAACACATTCCGTCTAGCAGTCCTTGCTTACCTACGTCTCCGGGGTGATGCCCCCAGCTATCTGTCTTCCTGTCTACAGCCTGTGTGTTCCAACCACAGAATTAGATTCATCTGCGCGCGCTTCGGTTTCCTAGAAGGGAAGGGTTATATGTAACCTTAATATCGAAATGGCACATCACAGAATTAGAAAACTTGCTCCTTCTCGAATGGATAATTCGTGTATCGCTTGCTATTGGAAATGGCAAACAATTAGCTGTCAGCAGAGGACAGTAGAGCCAGTGAGAGATGCGTGCGTGCTGTGATATCACTTCGCACACACCAAAACACATCGCTGTGTGGCTTCGATTCAGTGTATGCACTATGCAGTGAGAAATGCCAAGGAGAGGATGTGAAATCATCAAGTGAACTAATTTTCGTACGCCTGCTACTTTCTTTAATAATGATCGGAAGGGCCAACATTATGGAGAAAACTTGTGCACAATGATCTGAATTCTTCGAATCTGAAGGAATTGTGGCAATCGAAGCACTTTGCTGGAACTCACATTAATCCGCAAGCGACGCACGACTTTTTTCCTATCTCTGTAAGGTATTAGGAATTCCTTTTTGCCCACTTAATAGGTTCCTCAATGTGCCGTCCATTTCGTATTAATCACTCTTCTAGCAAACCGAAGCAGATAAACAAAATATTTAATTCTGTGGTTCCAACCCTTCCCGAAGCCATCTCCCATATGAATGTGTAAAATGAAGCTGAACTTGTGATATATCTTCGAAGTCCGATCGGACAATAATGTCACTCAAATCTGTCTCGTTCAATAAATAATGAATGAATAAATAAATTACGATTGTCAGCAACCTGGTCGACCCCCTTTATGCACAAAAATTAGATCGTGAGCGACACATCATTCCTAAAACTTTATGAAAATTCTTGTATTTGCTTACTCTGATGCAGAGATATTCTCACACTATATTTCTCTAACATGCACGTTGCTCCAAATATCAAATCGACTTACTTTGTTGCGTAAGACCAAAACACAGGCCACAGATCGCGTTTGACAAACCCCTGAAAACAATTGAATTTCAACTATACTTGCCGTAATATTACAGGAAGAAAAGAACTTCTGATAAGTACATTAGATGTCAATGAGTCTGCACGGACTGAATGTGAGGAAAGCAAAATTTTCAATGATTGGACTACCAGATAGGATCGCAATCGCATTCCGAAAATATGTTAACGGATAGGATCTCTTCCTGGTTTTCGAGTAGGGATCGGAAGAGATTCGGATTTTGTTCTACGTCACCGGGTCGGAATTGCCTGCCCAATGCGATAGATTTTCTAAGGACCCGATTACGCTTGGATTAATGGAAAATTCATGCGTGCATCTGATAATCGAAATGATATGATCATTTACTTAATTCAAAGGTGAATACAGCTACCGTAGTTATCATACTGTGCCATGCGGTTATGAAATATTTGACGCTTTAATATAATAATTCTAATCTACCACACTACTAGCATAAACAAAATAGTAGTATCATGATATCCCAAAATATGTGAACTTGAGAATTGTTTGTAAATTTCGAGAAAAAGGTCAGCTTACCATTTTCAAGCTACCAAAAACATTTTCGCAGCACATTAGCTCTCAAGTAAAATCAAACGTATCAAAATTATCGGTAGCTCTGCCACGAATCAGCTTGAGTGAAACAGCAAATTCTACATTTGGTTTGATACCCAGGAATTGGAATATATTACGTTACGAAAACATGGGATTAGAGAATCACACGTATTATCCCTATACACTAGTTTCTAATTCCTCTGTTTGTTTAGTTCTTTGAAATGGCAACTTGGTCTCATTGCATGCCTTCATTTTTCAAAAGTAACTGATTCAGGGCCAATTCAAGCAATCGAATCAACAGTCGCGAGTAAGTTAACAGGTGGTGAGAAAAAAGTTTGGACCATAATATTGATTGAGATAAGCGAATTTTTGTAAATGATTCTTACTCTCAGATTCTCCGCCACCTTTCAATCTCTATTCCCCTCCCAGTACTCTTTTGTTACGTCTCGTTTAGAGGGAAAACTTTGTTTTTAACGAGACAGATATAAACCATGAAATAGACTTTACAAAGGCTAAAAGGTGGCAAAGCCGCTGAAAAACGATTGACAAGATGAACCCCAAGCAGATTCGTGAGCATACAAAAATTTCAGGTAACAACTTTTTGAATTTACATAAGGTATAGAAAAATGTCCGTGCCGCAACGAAGGATGGATCGATAATTTCGACGCACGAAGGTTCGCCGGGCTTTGGAAAATTACGTACTCTTAGAAAATAAGAGGCGGTGAACCTTAAGAAAGGACTGGCCAAGCGCAAGTTGCGCGGGAATTTTTTTGCAATATAACGGCCAAGAATTGCTCTCGCCTTTCAATCTCGTTTTCCATTGAAGTTCCTTGATCACCGCTCTTGTGTGGATCAATTCATCATAAATTATATGGTATTCCTATCCATAATATTTGAAAAAAAAAAAAAAAAACGACAAATTTAGATATCAAATAAATGCAACTAGAATGAACCGCAGGGAAACAAGCTATAAACGGCGGGTTGGCTGCCCTCCATCGGGATAAGCACTACATGCAGACAACAGACATCAATTATGCTGTAACATAGCAGGGATTTGCAAATACCCGGGGTTTTGCCCCAAGGCACCGGATCCCGGATCCTATGATTTTCTGAGAATTAATGTTTTCTTATTATGCGTTTCATAATGTTGACAAAACAATAGCCACAGCATTCACGTCGTTTATATTGCTTTGTGTCGTATGATTCAACCGCTCTTTACATCCTGGCAAGTTTAAATAATTGGTTTGTTGTTGTACTTTCTTTTTTAATTCGATCTGTCATGGGGTATTGTTCGCCCTCTTTTTGTTTCCCTTAGTTGTCACTGTACTCTAAACGCTCGCCTAGATGGTGTTTCAAACGCCGTTTTGAAGTTATTCTGTGGCTCAATGACATCTGCATCCGTTAACCTACCTAAGTTTGAACTGTGATCAGTCGGAAGTTGACTTAAGCTTTCTGTTTCTTTACAGTAAAAAATTATGTCTCCCAATTCACATATTGTATGAGAAAATTGCCTCTATCTCGCGTTATGTGGGGGGGCGTTGTGGGTGGCGTGGTTGTCAGGACGGCTGCGCGAGGGGCGCGGGTGCGGGGGTACAGGGGGGCGGGGGGCGGTTGGCGGTGGGTGTCGGAGGTTCTGGGGGTGGTGGAGGTGCCGGGGGGTTGGGGACGGGTGGTGTGGTGGGTGAGGTGTTCGTACGGGTTTGTTTTTTGTCTGTTGTTTGTTTGTTGTTGGTTTTATAAGTGTTTTTTTGTTTTTTTATTTGATTGGGTTGGGTTTGCGTGTTTATAGTTTTTGGTTTTTGTCTGTGTAGTTTTGCATTTGTGTTTTTTAGTTTAGATTTTTGGTCCTTGTAGAAATTTCTGGATAGCTGCCACTCCAAATTCTGGGAGAATCATCCTAAATTGCAAATCATTTCGAGCAATTAAAAGTGTTCATGTTTGTCACATCACTTCCTCGACCGCCTTTGATGTCAGTTCTACCGGAATGCACGAATTTGTTTTAGATAGAGTAAATTAGCATGGGAATGTGCAATTAAGGATTCTCCCACTGTCTCAAGGAAATCTCCCATTCTCTTGAAATGATTCCCTTTGTAGAGTCCGGATGTATTTCTCTGCTACGCTCCGAGCTACAAAACAAGTGGGATTTTTAATGCACATATCACCAAATCATTAGGGTAACTGTGCTGAAAACATAAGTCATTTCGAACAGGTTAGAGTAACTGTTCGCTAAGTATCGCACCAGTCCTATGATATTTAAGACAATGGTTAAACTTCAGTTAGTTCTTGCCAGGACAACAGCCCATCTTTACACAAATGTTGATTTCCTCAACTAAATTGGAATAACTGTTTTCTTTCAATGACTTTCCTCAATCACAAAGGAAGTCAGGAAGATCATTCAAGTATTCATTGTGTAAACCTAATACACTTTGGGCTAAATTCTATACTAATCAATTAGTGAACTCTAAATGATGATTGTTCTGCCTGATTCCCGGTTATAAATTGCAGATTTATTCCGCAGTAATACATCACTAAACGAGAACACAAACTTACCCGTCACGAGAACCAAGGATAGATGATATTTTACGTATGGAGATACGATAGGCCAAATGCTATTTCAATCAGATAAGTTCGTCCGATTTAACGATGATTTCAAATGTCTCAATCCGATCCAAATGTAAATGATGAATTTTTTGTTCAAAACACAAACACATTTCATTGCAATAAGTGTCATTTGCACCAGTTCAAGACCAGATCATTTCATCTGATCTAGTTATGAACCTCAAAGCTATAGAATTATGGTAGGTATATCAACAAATGAGCAAAGCCACTGACAATTAGCCACTTAGATATCGACGCAGATTTACAGCTACTCAAAATCCCTGGCCAACTTTTGCTGCCTTATCGACGGAGATTACAGCACTCCTCAAATCCCTTAGCCACATCAATATACGACGCAGGTTACTAGCCCTCCTCAAGTCACTAGCAAATTAACCCATCGACAGCAGATTTACAGCCTCTTACAAATCCCTAGCCACTTTTTCTATCGGACAGCAAGAGATTGCTTGCTCCTCAAATCCCTAGCCACTTTTCTATCGACGCAGATTACAGCTCCACAAATCCCTAGCCACTTTTCTATCGACTCAGATTACAGCTCCTCAAGTCACTAGCCACTTAGATATCGACGCAGATTGCAGCTCCTCAAATCCCTAGCCACTTTGCTATCGACGCAGATTACAGCTACTCAAATCCCTGGCCACTT
>CAJQUW010000653.1:0-54039 GCA_907163375.1 Prostheceraeus crozeri | reverse complement strand
TGGAATTCCTGAAGAAATAATACAAGGACATTTTACAAATTCACAAGAAATTCATAATGTAAATGATATACAACCCATATTTGAATCGATGATACTTAAATTAGAAAATTGTATAATTGAAGCCCAGTTACGTGAATCTGGTTGGAGATTTGTTAAAATACTATCTAAGAAAATAGTAATTGATAAATATAAAAATAATACTGGTGGTAGTTATGTTCCTTTACCTTTCAGTTCACCACAAATAATCAACATAAAAAATGAAGATGATTATTGTTTTCTGTGGAGTATTATAGCACATTTACATCCTGCAGAATATCATAAAGAAAGACTAAGTCATTATAATAAAGAAGAATACATAAATGAATTTGATCTTTCTGATGGCTTAGATGAATTTCCATATGATTATAATAGGTTAAAAAAGTTTCATAAAAAGAATAAAAATTTAATAGAAGTAAATGTTTTTGAATTAAATGTGAATTATGTTTCTATTGGTAAAATTACTCCACTTTACTCAGATTCAAAAAAATTTTATTTGAATAATAAAAATTTATGTCAATCAGAAATAGTATATAATGATAGAGGAAATTACATGCATCATAATATTTTTTACCAAGGAAATATAATATGTACTGAAAAATTTGAACTTGTTAAAACACTATCACCAATAATGATTAATCATAATAATTATAAAGGACGTACTGATGATTATAATTACAAATATTCATCTTTATCTTCAGAATATCAACAAAAATTAGAAAATTTAAATGAAAGTTTACAAAAATGTAAAATAGATTATCAACAACAAACAAAAATGTTACTACAAGAATATCACCATAAATATCAAAATAAGATAGAAACAATTCAAAAATTAAATGAAGAAAATAATAAAGAATTAAATAATGAAGAAAATAAAGAATCGCTAAAGCCAGAGAGCTCGCTCCGATTAAATGAATGTTTTAAAAAATGGACTACAACAATAAAAAGAACAATATGATAAAAATATATTTATCACTACAAATATAAATCAAAATTATTATCAAAATACAAATGTAATATTACAAAAGAACTTAATGAAACACATGAAATATATCAAGTATAAATTTGAAACACAAGAACAGTCCAAAACAACCAGCACAAGCGAATATAATATCTTATCAGGGACATTTTATAACATTGTGTAAATATGTTTCCGATATTATACAACAACATCAGATAATTAAAAATTTTCCTTGTCATCAACTCTATGACAAGGTTTTAAGAACTCTTTAGAGAAGAAATGAAAATAGACATTTGGATATTGTCAACAAAACCAGCAGTTCAAAATACTTTTCCTAAAGTGATTCTTAGAATATAATTTAATGTGTGATTATTACAAAAAATAACGAACCCTTTTAACTTATATAGTGATTTTGAAGCATATAATGTTAATACTGACAACCACACAAAATCCACACGGAAAGTCCAGGCAATCACCCGATTCTAAAACTGATAATTTTCCTCTGAAAATTGGTACGGGCCAATTAGAACCTCGATTTTAATTATAAATAAGTGCATCTGAACAAGTAAAGAAAAAATATTTTATTTGAACAAAAACCAATATTATGTAGGGGGAATGTACAATTCATTCAAATTATCCAGAATATTTAGTCAGAATCTTTTCAAATACTATGGAGAAGATAGTTCAGCAATGTTTACAAAGAAAGTAAGAAGAATTACAAAATTATTTTCACAATTGCATGAAAACAAATATACCGACTGATGCCATTAACAGAAAAAGAAAAATGACATTTTATTAATACAACAAAAATGTTATCACTGTGGGAAGAGAATTTACAAAAATTATAAAACTCAAGGTAGATATCTATCTGATAAGGAAAATATCATGAACATCTAAAAGATTATATAAGTTGCAGCACATAAATTCTTGTAAGCTTAATCTAATAAAATTTAAATATAACTTTGTTCCTTATTTTCTATAATGGTTCTAAATATGAATTCCCTCTAGTAATAATGAAAGATTTATTTTCATCTGAAAAATTACAACAACAACAAATAAATGTACAATGTAAAACAGAAGAATATTTTTTTCAATGCAATTAGGTTTATTCGAATTTTAGATGCATTTAGATTTTTTACTCCTATTCATTTATGTTATGGGGAAAAACTTTTGAAATCTGAACTATGTATAAAATATTAAATAAATATAATTTAAAACTTAAAGGATTATTTCCGTATGAGTATATACGCCTGCGGCTCACATCGAAGACGGTAAATAACTGAAATAAAACCTGTGTTCACAGTCAGCAAATGAATTTAATTCTTGAATAAAATTATGGAAGAAGAACAACTCCATCCCCTCAATACATTTAAATCAACATTAAAAACAATCACAATTATCTGACGAAGACATGCAGAAGCTGAAAAGAATTGGAGAGAGTTAAATTGTCAAACAATGTATGGATTTATAACAATAAATAATCTATAAATCTTCAAGATAGACATGTGCATTAAATACTAATGTATTAAAAAATTATATTAATCTGCACTTTTCGACAACTTTCGTGACCAGTGTTTAAGAATAATTACGGAATAATCCATGTTATTGTTATCAACACCAGTTTAACATGGTTAGCAGGATTAAAACATACAAATGTTAAACTTAAACATTATAAAGAAAATACATATGATAAATTATTATTTTTTGAATCTGGAATTAGAGGTGGAGTTTCATCAGTTTTAGGTTTACAGTGTTACAATAAAAAAGTAAATCCTGATGATTATGGAATAATGAAACCTTTATCTCCAGAAGAAAGCGATCAGCTATAGTAAAATTGTTTAATCAAATATAGAAGGACATATACCAAATGAAGATAGTCAAGCAGCAGTTGATAAATCTGAGAGAAACTATTTGTTATATTATGATTTTAAATAGCTTATCTTCTTCTTGCATGATACAAAGAATTACCAACAGGTGAAATGTCTGGTGTAATCTTCTAGATTATCAAAAAAAACATATGATAGGGAAATTATAAAATCACCATATTATTATCAATGGTTAAGATATATTAGTTGATTTAGTAGACCCTGATGAAATAAAAGATAAAAAACAAAATATTTTCCTTTCTGTCTCCCGAAAACAAAAATTCCATATAGAAGATTTTTCAGATTATCAAAAAAATCTTAATTCCTAAGAAATACAGACAACCAAAAAACTTATGTTAACCAAAGTAATAAAGGAAAGTATGTTTTTGAAGGCAGAATGCTAGATTGGAATTTAGAACATTGAAAGCTTCTCACACAAATACATCGAAAACTATTTTATCAAAAATCTAGGTGGTTAAAAAATTATATATAGAGTTCAATAATGAAAAAGACGTAAAAAAAATAGCTAAAGAGCAATAAAGATGATTTTTGGAAACGTTTCTTCAATTTAATGAATAATCTGCATTATATGGTAATAACTTTAGACAAATTTGCCGAATTAGACAAAATATTGAAATAGTTTATGATAGAAAGATAGATTTCAAAATTGTACAAGGAAACCTACCAAATAAAAGAACTACTAAAATTTAGTGAGAACTGATAGAAACTAATGTGCTGTACATTTACGTCGAATTAGCGTAAACATGATAAGTTTAATTTATTAGGATTCACTTCACAATGATAGAATTGGTCTAAACTATTTATGTATTAGATTTATATATGATTATTTAGCACCAGCTTAATGCAAAAACTATAAATTACCTTTACAGATAAACCGATTTCCTGTTTTCTTAGAATTAACAATACCATTATAAATCTTCACATTGTATAAGAAATTATAGAAATAGAAAAGATAACATTTCATCCTTTCTGAATTAATTAAAGTAAAAGATGAATAGAAGGAAATGAAGATTTCATAACAGAAGCTATATTATAAAAAATCTAAAAATGTTGATCCTGTTATGATACAACAAATAATATTAAAACACATAAAACCATTAAAAGGAATTTCAAAGGCATCCGTGGCTAATCAAATAACATTTTCCACGCTTATAAAAATGGCATTATTTAATAATGAAATAAAAACAGCATGTAATATAGACTTAATTTCAAAAAACATAACACTTAATTTAAACGAAGAACATAATTATCATTAGAATTCCATTTGATTGATAAAAGATAAATTTTACCTGAATGGAATAACTACTGAACCCTTTTTAATTTACCTAATTTCTAAGATAGACAATTTGATATATAAATAAAATAAAAAAAAAAAAAATTGTAAACACTATATTTGTATTTTTTTTATCAATCACTCCGCGAAAATATTTTCGATAAAATAAATAACTCTTTCATGAATTTTTTTATCATATTAATTGTAATGAAGCCATAATCATTTGGCCAAGCATTATTACACGATTGTTTAAATATTCATCTTTATTAAATTCATCTTTATTTCCTTTTTATATATTTTTCTTACCTTACTCATCAAATCACTTAACAAAGCCACTTAAGTTTCTTGCATTTATTTCAAAATAGTATAAAATATATTTGCATTCTTTTCCTAATAACACTTCCGTCTAATGAATACATACTTTGTGTTAAATAAAATAACACTACAGTTATTAAGTCTACCTCTTATTGAAAATAATTTCCTCTGAACTGACTGATTTCTATCATTAAAACACAATCATCAAAAATTAACAACAATGTTTCATTGTTTTATCTATTACTAGGATCCTTGCATATTACTTTACCTACCACTATCATCTATTAATTGTAATCTTTATATGGTTAGTTTTAATTAGATTCTACTAACTTATTATTTTTTTTGCTGCTTCTTCACACCACGGAACTTAATTCTTCTTCATCTTCAGATTTTTCATATTCTTTGAATAATGACGCAATTGCCGTTTTTTTTTAAGATTATATTTTCAAATCCCTCATTTTAAAAATTGATAGACGGGTTGTCAGCCGTGTTGTAATAAATAATAAGATATGTTATAATCCAAAACATTTGTAGTTTTAAAATTTTAAATACTAGATACGTTTTTTCCTCTCCGCAACCTGATCCTCCACAAATAACTGACAAAAACTTTATTAGATAAATTTGGATAGATGATTAAATTTAAGCAGTTTTTTATTATTTAATGGTAGTACTCTTAACACTCATTTTTTAATAAAAAAATTTATTTTTTATTTTATTTTTTATTTCTAAAGAAGAAGAGACGAAAATAAAACTTCTCTAGCTTGCGTGGCAGTTTATCTACCTCCCGAACCAAAAGACTATCATAACCATTCAACCAACACCCCTCCTCCAAAATTTATTTCGATGTCCTTTCTCATCAGTGATTCAATGTTAATGTTGTAAATAGTTTTTCTTGTCATAGGAAAATAGATTAAAAAGTTGTGGAAAAAACATTAATCTATAACCAATGGGTACAAAGTAAAAAGCTGAAAAAAAAAGAAAAAAAAAAAAGAACTACTGAATATAAATTTGATAATTTACCATTTATAACCTCCTTCAATATGTCACAATGTACACAATTGAATTTATTTCATTTAATTTTTGGAATCTTCCTCAACCTAAATGATAACCTTGACTATAGGTTTGTTTATTAAATCCATAATAGCTTTGAACAATGATCTATCATATTAAAATCAACTTGATGATTTTCGTCTAAAGTAAGAGAAAATTATTAACTGCCGTTTCCAACTGCAAAATGAAAATTGTTCTTATCTTTAAAGGATACCTAAATTCCTCTTAATTTCATATGATATTGTTTCAACTTCGTAAGAACAGGAAGGAAAAGTAGTATTTCCATGTTTTAGTCTTTAAATCAGTAAATATCTAAATTGAACATTCACATCTTTTATAACGTATTGAATAAGTGGTTAAATGTAGAGAAACTAGTAGAGATAAATGTAGAGAAAACTTTTGTACTATCCCCAATCAATTGACTAATTTTTTATTTTGTTCCAAATTGTAAATGGGTTTTCTAAATTACAAGTGATTATGAAGTAAGTTGGTTAATAAATTTTTTTTATAACGTCGTACCTAAATTTTGATGAACCCGAAAATCTCCTGGGCTCAAATTTTCCTAAATGATTATAATTTTTAGTTTTGGTCCAAATCTGCTGAACCCATTTATAAAAAACTAAAAAAAATTAAAATAAAAAAAAAAATAATTTTTATGAAAAAAGTAAAACAACAAACAATTCAGCTACGAGCGAAAGCCCTGGAGGACAATCAGAGATTCCGGTTCGAAGCGAAGCCCTTGAAGACATCAAGATGTCCGTTATACTTTTATAATCCTCTTCATTTTAGAATCTTCTTTTTTCTAACAGTCTTTTTTCAATAAAGCACATGAATTTCATTGAAACTAGAATTATGTCCTTCCTTTTATTGCAGTATATTATAATATTTAATCTATTATAATTCTTGTGATCATCTGGTAAAATACAGTTGTTACAGTTTTCCTGTTTTTCAGATAAAACCTTTCCCAACTTTAACTCCCGTTGATAATAAATTTTCTAATTGTTTATAACGTCTAAGAATATTAAACAACTGCACCAACTCTGTCTAACATAGCTTTTATATTTTATGAGATCTTCTAACCGCATAATTATTTAAAAAAATCTCTGCGCCTCTTAAAAGATAACAAAATTTCAATCTAAATTAATAGAGATTAACTGGTAAAAAAATTAAACCTCGAAAAAGGTTGTGGAAATATTTCTTTTTGTCCGAGGATAAAAATTCCTAGGTATTGTTTTTTTCCATCTATAAATGAAATAGAAAGTTCAAATTGCATAGATTTTGGTAATTTCTTATTAATGTTTGATTCTAGTAATCCATAGTCCATCTAATAAATTTTTGTGCTACTGGGATCTGTTATAATCAATTTGTTTATTCACATAATTGTAAGTTCTTTTTCAAGAGTTTTTAAATGGGTTTCATAGTTTTTTCAAAATCAGTTTTTTATACTTGTTCGATTTGCTTTGGCAAATTTTTTCAAAAACATAACAGATTGAAATAACCAGCTTTTATCATTGATCCTATATGGTGAAAGAATGATTTTCCCGCTATGTAAGATGATTTTTCTTTTCCAATAATATTTTTCTATTTCTTTTACTTGTTTTTATTTTTAAAAATAATCTTCTTTTCTAACAGTCTTTTCAATATAGCATGAATTTCATTGAAACTAGAATTATGTCCTTCTTTTATTGCAGATATTAAAATATTTAATCTATTTAGTAATTCTTGTGGATCATCTGGTAAAAATACAGTTGTTTCAGTTTTCTGTTTTTCAGATAAACCTTTCCTACTTTAACTCCCGTTGATAATAAATTTTCTAATTGTTTATAACGTCTAAGAGATTTTACTGCACCAACTCTGTCTAACATAGCTTTATATTTTATGAGATCTTCTACAGCATAATTATTTAAATCTGCTCCTCTTAAAAGATTAACAAATTTTCTATCTAAATTAAAAGGAGATTTATCTGGTGAAAAAATTAAACCTCGAAAAGGTTGTGGAAATATTTCTTTTTGTCCGAGATAAAATCTAGGTATTGTTTTTCCATCTATAAATGAAATAGAATGTTCAAATTGCATAGATTTTGGTAATTTCTTATTAATGTTTGATTCTAGTAATCCATAGTCATCTAATATAGTTTTGTGCTCTGGATCTGTTATATCAATTTGTTTATCATTATTTGTAAGTTCTTTTTCAAGAGTTTTAAATGGTTTCATAGTTTTTTCAAAATCAGTTTTTACTTGTTCGGTTTGCTGCATTTTTCAAACATATCAGATTGAATACCAGCTTTTATCATTCTATGTTGAAGATGATTTTCTTTCATAATATTTCTTTGTTTTATTAACTCTTCTAATTGTTTTATTCTTTTAAAATTATCAGCTCTAATTTTATCCATTTTTAAAATATAATATTTGAATTTTGTGGTACATTGGAATACAGCAAAAACATTTTACTGAACAAATTATTTTTTTATTGCTTTGTTGTTTGACATCTTTTCGTTTAAAGTTTTCTCGTTTTAAGTTTTCTCGTTTTAAGTTTTGTTTAATAAAGTTTTGCTTAAATTTTCGCTTAAAGTTTTTAGCTCTTCTAAAAAAAATTTGTCATTTTCTTCATTAGAAATTTTAGCATCACTAGAAATTTTGCCATCCTTTTTATTTTTATCATCAACTTTTTCTGTCTGTGATTGAAATGATATTTGATTTACTTCATTAGCTATTTGATCAAATTTTTCAATCTCATCTAACGTAATAACATTATCATCACATACTCTTTGAAAGTAGTAATGTAGTTTATCATAGACTTCTTTAATATGTAAATGCTTAGTTTTTAATGATTTTCGTTTCTTAGTTATTAAAGATTTATCTAACATTGTAACAAGTGAAGTTGCAAAAACACCCGTACCTGTTAAAGCTGTAGCAACTACTGGAATTACTAAAACACCTGAAGATATAACAATAGTGAGAGCGCCTAAACTTATTGTTAAGAATATGCCAATTCCTTGTGTTACATTCTTAACATTAGTCCATCTCTTTCTTAATTTTTTATAATGCTCTAATCTTAATAATAATTGAGATTCCTTATCTTTCATATACCTAACTCTATCTTTGTGTTTTTCTTTATTCATTTTTTCAATGTTAATCTTTTCAATGTCCATTAAAGTAGAAACTACGTTCATATGATAACGAAGGATATATTCTTGAGGTTCCTTCCATTTCTGAAGTTCCTTCCATTTTTGTTTCTTCCATTTTTAAAGAAATATTTTTAACGGCGAAGCCCTGAACCTTCGGTTCGCTAGTCACATGATATATTTTAAAAACCTGAAAAATGGATAAAATTCATGAATTTGAAATTCTCAACTTTTATGATTTTCGGTGTCCGGTTTTACATGACCTGGAACGGTCATGATTTAAGCAATGAAAAATGTCATAATCACAAATTTGAGATTCTCAACTTTTATGATTTTTTCGGTGTCCTGGAACGGTCATGATTTTGGCGGGGGTGAAAATTGTAATTCTCAAATTTTGAGATTTTGAAAAATTTGAAAATTGGGTATTTTTAAAAACGCCCAAATCGGAGCGAAGCTCCTCTGGCTTTAGCCGATTTATGAATTTAGGTCTTCATAACCTGAAAAAGGGTTCAAATTCATGAATTTATGTCGTTTTTAAAAAGTACCATTTTTCAAAAAATGGTACTTTTTGAATGGACTAAATTCATGAATTTAGGTCTTAAAAACCTGAAAAAGGGACTAAATTCATAAATTTATGTCGTTTTTAAAGATACTATTTTTTTGAATTTTATGGTGTCCTGGAACGGTCTTTTGCCCATTACTCAATGAGGTTATTTACAACTGGTATCATAAAGCTGAGCATTCAAACATTACTTTACGTAAGGACGCCTTTTTAACATGTGTCGTATCTCATTAGCGTAGTAAACCAGAACCAGCGTGCGCCATGTAGAAACTTCATTAACTGTTCATTCAAACTTTTTAACAGTAAAACAAATTTTCGAAAGTTCATTATAAGTGTTCAGTGCAAACAACCTCTATGACACTCCTCCCCCTTTAGTCACAAACCACTCAGGGATTCGCGTTGCCTTGATGGATATCTTCCGCACGTTTGAGTCTCTTCGAAGCTCCTCGCAGGTCCGTAATCGATTTCATCTTCATCTCGCGCTCTCCTTGGTGGGTTCATCGCCCGTTCGCGCATCTCTGTCGGCGACGGTTCCCTTTATTTGATTTCTCGCATTGGGATCTCGGATTCTGAATTCCATGGTTGGAGTGCCTCGTTGTGTCACCGTTAAATTCCTTATGTCCACGCCGTTTATTGTCCACTGGTTGAAGTCTAAAGAGAAAAATCAGTAATAGTTGCTCATCAGTTTCAACTTCATTTTGAAGAAAGTAATACTGAGCAAGTAATTCATTCTCAAATTCAATATCTGTCGCATTTGTCATGTTTATATTTTTAATACGCCATTATTCTCCGACCTATTGCTTAGTGAATCCGACTCGTGCATCAGATTTACGAGAGAGGTGAAGCTCAAAGACATTCAGAGATTCGAAGACAAAGCGTTTCACTGTTCTTAAACAAGATATTTAATGTGCGTCGTTACGCACTTTTAAAGTCTTGTTCTATACATGGATATAAAGCACAGTTTTTAAACTGCAATTACAGGATATTGGAGGAGACAATCGTCGGTGGATTTTGTCAGTAATTTTGTAGGATAATTGTCGGTCTACGGTTTACAGTGTATGATATCCTCGAATGTCATACCATCCTTTTTTCCCTTTTCCAGAGCCACTTTCAGGTTTTGTACCGCCCCTTCGGCCTCACCATAACTTGAAGCGTGATAGGGTGTGGAAAATTTCTCATGAATGCCTAACTGTTTGCAGAAGGACCGGAACTCGTCGCTGCTGAAATTTGTACTGTTGTCCGATACCAGAATTTTCGGTAATCCGTGTTGCACGAAGATGCTTTCCAGTAATCTTATCGTAGTTGAGGCAGTGGTCGATACCGATGGCGTTGGCAGTTGGTAACGGCTTGTGATCCGTTACCAGTTGGAATTTCTTTCCGTAGACATACTGATGAAAACGAGTCACACCAAAAATGCAGGCTAGCGCTTCTCTTTCTAATTGAGCATAGTTCTTTTCTGCTGGGTGTAATGTTCGCGACGCATATGCAATCGGTCGGATGCTACCATCCGCATCTCATGACTTAGAACGCTTCCCAACCCGACAGGTGATGCATCGCATTCAATTCGCAGCGGCAATTTTGGGTCATAATGAATAAGCACCGAGTTTGAAGTCAAGATCTCCTTCGTTTTCCTGAAAGCCGCTTCGTGCTTCTGATTCCATACCCATTCTGCTCGTTTAGTCAATAATGTAAACAAAGGTGCCATCACGTCAGAAATGTTTGGACATAATTTGTGATAATATTGTACCATACCACAATACGCCCGCAATTGTTGAATGTTGGTAGGTCGACTTGCCTTTTGAATCGCTAAAATCTTCTCATCGGTAGGATGAAGACCGTCTTCATCGATTTTATGTCCCAGATAAAGGATTGATTTTTCTAGAAATGAGCACTTCTTTTTGTTAACGCGAAGGCCTGCTTTTTCAAGTCGCGACAAAACATTGCCAAGGTTTTGAAGATGCTCTTGTGATGCTCTTTATGCGATGATAGAACAGTTGAAACTGTATACCATTTCATTTGTAAATGTGCATTGTACAATGATATCAGGCTGCACTTTACACCATTCTTTGTAGATATCTCGAAGCAAGATTTCTATGTAATGCTAGAAACTTTGGAAATAGGTAAAATTGTGACATTAACCAAATACATAAACAGTGCAAATAGCATCAGAGCAGATAAATTGCGTCAGCGACCAATGACATCGTGATAAG
Source organism: Prostheceraeus crozeri (assembly GCA_907163375.1). Classification (NCBI taxonomy): domain Eukaryota; kingdom Metazoa; phylum Platyhelminthes; order Polycladida; family Euryleptidae; genus Prostheceraeus; species Prostheceraeus crozeri. The sequence goes on along the minus strand of CAJQUW010000653.1, from coordinate 42,622 downwards.
TATTCAGATGTATTAGAGGTTCTGATAGCGCAACATACCGTTCAATGCGAATTAGTGAGACGAACAGCAAACCGAGGTCCGGAACGTATCTAACAACTTCACGTTTCTCATTAATCGATTACAGGTAAGATGATGCGAATTACTGAATTTTCTAATGATCACAATATGATGTTCTTGTTTCATGCATATATATCATCTATCGTTCCGGACCTCTTAATAAGTAAGACTTAATAATTAGGCAAGACGAATGCTGGCGTGCGTTATTAATTTTGAATACATATTCCGATCTGCTCTGATATGCCGTTTTTATCATCCTTAACATTTTTCATTGCAAAAGTATGATGATGCATAACTTTAAAAGATGAAATCATGACTTGCTTAAACATATTAAATATGAATGAAAATGTCCTCTCCTTCCAGACAGTGTCATCTCGTATTTCAGTGTCATTACTTAATCTCACCTCCATTTTATTATCATTCTGTAAATTTCTCAATCGCCTTGTCATCAATCATCTCATTCATTCTTTTGTATACATATACGTGTTTTTCAATTGAAAAAATAAACGTTCTGATATTCTGATATTCTGATATTCTTGTAATGTCTGACCTGTCACCATTATGTCGTCTAGGTACACCAGGGTGCCAGGACAATCACGAAGAAGGTTTCCATAATTCTTTGGAATATGCTTGGGCATTGATTTATCCCGTACGGTAATCTTATGTATCGAAACAATCCACGATGCGTATTTATGGTAGTGCAGTCTCGACTTACATGTTCAATTGGAACTTGTTCATATGCTTGAGACAGATCGATTTTTGAGAACCGCTTACCTCCTGCCAGTTGAGCGAACATGTCTTCAATACGTGGTAATGGGTAATTTTCATGTTCCAATGCCTTGTTAGCCGTTATCGAGTAATCTCCACATAACCTTACTGATCCGTTGTTCTTCATAACAGGTACGCATGGCGCAGCTTGAGAATTGTACAGGTTCGATTATACCCTCTGTCAACAGCCTATCAATTTCTTTAGACACTTTTTCATTCATTGTGTATGCCAAACTCCTCGCCTTACAAAATGCGGGGCATACCGTAGGGTCTAGTCGCAACTGGACTGGGTCTCCTGTATACATCCCACAACCTCGAAATACGCCCTCAAACTTTCCAAGTAAATCCTCTAATTTTGAATTGGAATTTATCTCGTAAATTTCTCCCCAGTTTAATTTCACTTTCGAGAGCCAATTCCTTCCCATCAACGTCTTCCCTTAGCCTTTTACAATTACAATTGGGAGTCTGAAAGGTTCCTGGAATCCTTCACTGCCTACTTGTGTCACGTTCACATAAAAAGTTCCGAGTGTTTCAATCTTGTTTCCGGTATACGAGTAAAGAGTAGGCACATCTTCACTTCTCAAAATCTCACCCTTCCAATAATTTCGAAATACATTTTCGTTCATGATAGTGTAGGAAGCCCCAGTATCCAATTCGAATTGAATATCATTGTGATCGCAGGCAGCCTTGACTTTTATCGGTGCAGTTGATCCCACTATTGAATTGATAACGTCATGTTCGGTAAATATCTTTGAAACATTACCACCTTCATCCTCTAAAGGATCGTTCTCTTTTTCTTCAGGGTTGCTTTCTACCATCATAACTTTCGAAGAAGATGACTGCTTTTGAAATCGATTTCCATTGTTTCTCTTTTTCAAGCAAACTCTTTCCAAGTGTCCTATAATACGGCAGTAGTTGCATGTCGTATTTTTGTGCCTCCATTCTTCATACTTATGATTACTTAAACCACATCTCTGACAGCTATACACCGTTCCCTTCCGCTCATTGCCTATTCTAAAAACCTCCTGCTTAGGTTCCTGAATGACTTCAACATTTCTCCCCGCTATTTCTAATCCGGTTGCGATAGAATAAGCCTTTGGAAAATCTAACTTAGGTTCAGACAACAGCCTTTTTTGAATAACTTCGTTATTAATGCCACACACTAACCTGTCTCTCAAAAGGGGATCCAACGCCGAACCGAAGTTGCAGTGTTCAGCTAAAGCACGCAGACGGGCTGTAAAATCGGCGATCGTTTCGTTGTCATTCCTTGTGCAAGAGTGAAACTTATAGCGCTGTACACTCTCTGATGGTTGCGGATGAAGGTGATTACGAAGGAGAGTACAAAGTTCGCCGAATGTCTTTTTCGTCGGAGTGTCGGGTAAACACAGATCACGGATTTTCTTGTATGTAGCTGGTCCGACGGAAAATAGGAAAACAGATCTTTGCTTCTTGTCATCGACAATATCGTTTGCGTCGAAAAACTGAATTAATATTTCGACGTAAATATTGAAATCGTCCCTTTGTAGATTAAACTCTCGAACGTTGCCAATGGTTGTTGCCATTTCTCCTCGTCGTCAATGTCGTATCTCATTAGCGTAGTAAAGCAGAACCAGCGTGCGCCATGTAGAAACTTTATTAACCGTTCATTCAAACTTTTTAACAGTAAAACAAATTTACGAAGTTCATTATAAGTGTTCAGTGCAAACAATCTCTATGACAACATGATGTAAAACAAAATTTCATAAGCAATAGGTTTCAGTCAATTGCTAAATGCTGCAATGACGATATCAGAAAACAAGAAAATATAAGCGAATTCCAGAGTATTCTAATCGATAATGGTCATAATAAAAATGACTGCCGAGAGGCAAAACCTAAGAATAAGCAACGAAAACCAAAACCACATAATAAGATAGTTAATTTCAAATTGCCTATTGTAAACGACAGATGCAATCGCAGAGTAAATAAATTAATTGATAAATACAAATTCCCCATAAAAGTCACAAACGAATATGGTATGAAATCGGCATCATTTTTTAAGCACAAAAATAATAACCAAAATTGTAATTGCGAGATTTGCCTTGAATGTAAAAGTAATATTTGTAATAAATGTAAAAGTATAAATTTATTCAGCAATAATTTTAATTCGGAATGGCTGCATGAAAGCTGCGTAATCAACATCGCGTAGACCGCTGTCACACAGAATAAGGCGTCTTCTATCTTCCATGTCATTCGCTTTTTTGCACATTCTCCATAAGGGGTCTTCCGTAAGGCGTGATGAGACGATTTTCATCTGTCGTCTTCCGCCGTCCATCTTCCATCTGCCATCTTCCACGGACCGCAGTCACAGTAGGAAAAGCCGTTTCCATTACAGTCAGCGCAATTTTTCACCATGTAACCGTTGCTATGACTACTGTCTTGATCCTCGTCCTCGTCCGACATGTTGAACAAAGAGCTGTTTTCTCATAAATTGCTTCTCTTTGCGAATCACAGCTTCCTATATATTCCCTCAGACGTCACATCACGTTGTTCTAATTTTGGAACAGTCTCGCGGCTGATGCCTGATGGAAATGAACTTTATCAACCGCATAATTTCGTGGCTTATGTCCGATGGACGACGCCTTATGACTTTTCCTGTGTGACAGCGTGATGGACGTTGGAAGATGTGAGATGACCTGTGGCTGATGACTCTTTCTGTGTGATAGATTGTATTCTTTTCTACATGCAATTAAAAGGAAATCCCAAATGGAAGATAGAAGATGGCAGACGCCTAAATACTGGAGACTGCCTAAATACCAGTACATACTCATAGTATAAAGATAGACTTACTACAATTTTCTAAGCTTTAATTCGAATAATGTTTTCATTTATGAAATCCACACAATACATCTAAGTGAGTGGGAATTGAGGGCCTTTGTAAGTTGAGTAATGGGTGGATAGATGAGCGATGTGCTCCGTTGGGACAAGTTTCCCGTATTTCACCTCTTTCAAAGTTGTTGCAAAGGCTTTGAGCACAAATGCAAATGGGAATAATTTTTTCAATAAATAGTCCTCTGAAACATATCTGTATCATTCTTTCCTGTTTCAATATCTTCCCTGTTCCGCTAACTACTCCATAAGATGCATGCTCTTTAAAGAACGGACGAATCTCAAAAGCAAATGTAATTTTTTTCTTTATAGTTTGATCAGAGTAAACATGTGCAACTGGCAGAAGGGATTTGTTTCAATTCTGAAATGAAAGATAAGCTGCCAATCTAGTATCTGCATATTATTTGCACATTATTCTCTTGACATAAGAAATAGAAGATCAAAGTCTTGCGTGTGCACACTCAATTCATAATTCTTGTGTACGATGATGCAAGTATATTCAGTAGAATTTGCTGTGCTTTTATAAAATCCTACAGTTCAACTGAGGCCAACCCTTCACCGCCACACCCAAGGGACTGTGTGAGTCCACACGCTAAGTAAGACATTTGCACAATTTTTTATTCATGGCAATCAACACGACTCTTTTAGTTTATCCATGAAGAGTCGCGATTTCGGCACCCGGGCAGACAGCCCATAATCCCCGCTCTGTTTGTTTTAAAACTATGCTTTTAATTGCAGTTTAAAAACTGTGCTTTATATCCATGTATAGAACAAGACTTTAAAAGTGCGTAACGACGCACATTAAATATCTTGTTTAAGAACAGTGAAACGCTTTGTCTTCGAATCTCTGAATGTCTTTGAGCTTCACCTCTCTCGTAAATCTGATGCACGAGTCGGATTCACTAAGCAATAGGTCGGAGAATAATGGCGTATTAAAAATATAAACATGACAAATGCGACAGATATTGAATTTGAGAATGAATTACTTGCTCAGTATTACTTTCTTCAAAATGAAGTTGAAACTGATGAGCAACTATTACTGATTTTTCTCTTTAGACTTCAACCAGTGGACAATAAACGGCGGACCTGTCATTTCAAGTAAACTCGATCAAATTAATTTCATTACATTTGTATTTACTGTCCACTTTATGATTTAGCTTGATTCAACCTTTGGCAAAATTTGGAAAATCACCTTAATTGCGGAAGAAGTTGAAATCATTCACCTTCACATGAAGCATCTGCACATAGACTGACAAAAAATTGCAACATTGGTGGATCATTCACCTCTTGTAATCTCACCAATTATATCGTAAGTACTACAGTCCTTTTGAGAAATCATTTTGTCCATGCGGTTCTACCAGAGACGGTAGACGCAAAACAAAGCAAGAGGTAACTGATCGTCGGCGTGTTTATATCCTTTGATTACATGTTTCTCTTTTATTGAACGATGTTTTTAATTATCATTCGCATATTCTTGTTCTTCATGCAGACCACCGTAATGGATTCGTTTATGTATTCTTTTGAAGATGCGAAATAGCGGAAGTAAATCAATATAGAAAATGATTCCGTTGACGTTGTATCTGTGGGCAAGATATACGCGTTAGATCTCAGCGCAATATTTCTATTGTTAAATTGACAACAAAGAAATAACAAAAGCTACAAGCATAGATATCGGACAAATAACAATAGCCAATTATTGCCTGACATGCTTCCTGAAATATAATCCATGGATGAAAAGATACCGATATTCGTGCCAAGTCACGTTTACCAGATTTAGGTAACAAATTAAGCAACAAATTAATTGTCTTATGCTGATGTAGTACATTACATGTACACAAAATATCAGAGTTGTTCTTAAAAAAGCATACCATCCAAATAATATCAATATTCAATCGATTATCGTGCCATCGAATCATGTCGCACATAAATGCATCACACTATTTGCTTCATCGACCAATTGCATGTTAGAGCAGACCCTGGGGGTTTAGTTTAGTTAGAACGGTTGTCGATTTTAATGCTTATAGTCCGATTGAATAAATAGTCCGGCAATCACAATGAATTTCTTCAGGGGAAGAAGCCAAAAATGAGACTTTCACACAGTGATGTACATTGTGCAACCTATGCCTATCACAAATCTGCACATCTGCCGAGTTTTACCTAATCCTCTTCTTGTCAGACATGATCAAAGAAAAACGCTTGTTAATCCAATGGAACGCAGATTGAAGTCTTTGGTTAAAATGAAATCCTCTGTACATGTAATGATACAAATATTGGCACACACGATAAGCCATAAGGCATAAACCATAAGCCGCAAATGGAGTTCCACACAAGTTTCAATGATAGCTGACTTATAGAAGAAGTCATAAGGCCATCAGTCACAAGCCATAAACCATAATAGTCGGGGAGCCCGGGACGAGTTGGTACTTGAGAAGCAGGCAAAGGTTTGAAGTATTGAAGTTGTGTGTACTCATGTGCAAGTCACGAAAATGAGTTGGTGCCGGGGTCGGGTTGGGGCTTTAGGGCACTAGGGCCTACTTTCGGGCCCGAAAATATGGTCCAAAACACTTGAGAAGCAGGCAGGCCAAAACCAATGCCAAAAGGTGGCTTTGATACTTTCGATATCGGGTTGATATATGACATCAACTTTGAGTTGGGCCTAAGGCCCGACAGCATTGTCTGTAGGCCCCGAAAAAATGGTCCAAAACACTTGAGAAGCAGGCAGGCCAAAACCAATGCCAAAAGGTGGCTTTGATACTGCTGATATCAGATTGATATATGACAGCAACTTTGAGTTGGGCCTAAGGCCCGACAGCAACGTCTAAAGTAAGCCGATCAATAGGCTATTCAGATAAATATGCTTCTAAGACAAAGCATGTATAGGCCTAACTACTATAAAATGTGGGTCCCCTATACCTATAATAAAAAAATATTTACCGTAACTACTACACGTTACTATAATTTGCCGTTTCTTTGTTCGGTTTAGAGGGCAAGAAATTATCTTCTAATAACAAGATCTCTTTGGAAGAAATGCAATCATTTTCCATAATACGCGACAAATTAGCCTCCGAGACTCGGCAAGATGGCATACCTTCTTTGGATTTTTCTCGGAAGAAACCTCGTTTCTATCTGAAGCACCACAAAGAAGAGGTATCTGCTACTCTTATTTCTCGGAAAGATATTGATTTCGTTCAATTAATCATTTCCTTCGTTCTTCCAGTTTATGTTCTCTCCAGATCTCCACCAAATTGAAACAACGAGAAATTGCCTAGACAGCAGATATCTTTATGGATCCAATTTTCTCATCTCCGACGCGATACAAAGTAGTCAGAGAAGCGATGACAAGAACTCTACAACTTGCAGATGGAAATAAGATTGTTGTGAAATGCGATTAAGCAATTGCCAGCAAAGCTCATGCCATTCAGGCAGCATGCCATTCAGGCGATTGAGTCCCCCACTTTCGATCGAATTCTTCCTCTTATTGAGAACTTCCATCTTGAGATGGCTTTTTTTGGAGCAATTGGAATATTCATAAATGAATCTGGCATGGAGTATATTTTACTAGAAACTGATATTCTTGGAGCAGGTTGCATCAACGACTTTGTGAGAGGCAAGTTCTATAATTGTTGTATGGAATACATCAAATGATAGCAGCATTTACATTGGAGAATATCAGGTATAAAACTTTCCTGAATACGAAATGCTCACCAGACCTTCAGGCTACTATCCTTGAAATTGTCAACAACATTGATTCAGAAGACATTTATAGCAACCCTGTCATAAGAGAACATGCAGAAAATTATGACAGTTTCTTCAGTGAAGTCATCAATGGAAGTATTGGAGCAACTGCGTCGTATTGGGCTATCTATGTGTACCTGGTAGTGCGGCTATTTGTGAAGTTATACTCTGCTGTTCAGACAAATGACATTGAAAAATACACAGCCATCCTTCCACGTGTTTTCCTCGCATTAAACAGGCCCAAAAATGCTCGTTGGGGAACATTCCTACTTTTCAAACTTCGAATATTTTGGATGATGAACATAAACGCATCCTACGAAATGGTGCGTTTTCCATTAGAAGGTCCATGAAGAAGAGCACAAGAAGTGCAATTAACTTGACACTCGAGCAGACTATTAATCGAGATGCTGCCTCACCGACAGAAGGCATAGTTCACTTCCACGAGTCTGAAAATGCCATCCGACGATGGACTATAACCACCATGCAAAGATGTCTGGCTGTATCCGAATTCAGAAGAATAACAGGAAGTGACGTACTTGTAGGTCCGCATGAGAAAGAATTTGAAAGCAGAAGGAAAAATGATTTCGATTCTATGATTCGTTTGCGAGATGCAATAACAAAAACATGCAATCCATTTGAATTAACAGGCGATGATTCCTTAATCAACATCACCACTGGCAAGGTAGTAGATGATTCTACCAAACAGTATCTCCTCGATACATTGAACAGAGGTGAAAAGTTACGCCAACAATTTGAAAATGAATGAGAGAACGATGATCGTCGATTTTTGCGTGCCATCTCCCGAGTGAAGATATTAAACTTTGTATTCAATGACGTGAAGAAGACGAAAAGTAAAACAAAAAGTCGCATAGTGTTCGTGATGCATTTGGTCGTATTTTTCTTGTAGCTTCACAGAAAATTCCTGAATTCTCTTTGTCGCATGTACTGTCATATCCAGTTACTGATTATCCACTTGCGACCAATCACATAGCGAAGGCTCGACCTTATAATGTCGAAAGTCAACCCTAATGAAATACTTGGAAACAAAACAGACGTTGGAGAATACTGAGGTAGTAAATATGGAGCCCACCGCTCATATTATAGATGGAGGATTCATGATGCATCTGGTCCTCAGCAACGTGAGAGGCACATTTGGACATATGGGTCGTCATTTTTTGGTATGGTGGCATGTACATCAAATGGTAATGAAATCCACATTCTATTCGATAGATGTTTCAGAGATTATCTGAAGTCATCAGAAAGAATGAGACGTGGATCTGTTGTACATCAAGTGAAAGTTATTTCCTATGACCAAATTCCAATGATGAAAGGAAATCAACTTCTTAAAAATGAAAAGTTCAAAGAAGACTTCGCTGAATTTTGTATGAAAGAATGGACAGCACCGCACTACTTGAATATCATAGGTGAAAAGACATTTTTCGCTTCACAAGGTGGCTCTTGCGTAAAACTGAAGGTGCAAGGAAATGAAATTTATGTAGAACAACCAGTGAATTTCCAATGTTTTGACGAAGAAGCAGACACACTTATCGTTTATCATCTTCATCAAATCAAAGAAATTAAACGATTCGTCGTACGATCATCAGACACCGACGCACTTATTCTTCTACTGCATTTTCTTGCAAATACGATTTCTGAAGAAGCGAAAATTCAAATTGTTATGGATTGTGGAACATCATTAAACCTCTGAAACATCAACATCAACAGCATCTTGAAATATCTTTGTCCGTATCTGAAAACTTACCCTTGTGTTTGCCTTTTTTACACGTATTAAGGGAGAGTGATTGCACCTCCGCCTTCTATCGAAAAGGAAAAATGAAGCCCATGCAAATTCTTGAAAAAGACTCATCACAAAGATTCATTCAGGCATTCAAGGATATTTCATGCGAAACTACTATTGTATACATGTATACAGCCATCAGCATTTGTTTGTCGCCTTTATAGAATAAAAAAACACGGAGAGTCCTTACGAAACTCGTTTAGAATTATTCACAAAGTTGAGTGTGACCTTCATTCCAATAGTTTTCTAGTCATTATACGAGTACAGGTAAACTTGTACATGTATACATCAAGCCTATCATGCATGTATACATATATATATATATATATATATATATATATATACATATATAACGAATTTGATTACATAAAAATATACAAAGGGAAGATACATTGAATACGATGTCGGATAAATTTGATGTTAGTGAAAATGGCTGTAGGAGACAAATTATGTTGACTGGGCCTTGGATGAGTGATTTGTTCTTCTCAAAAGAAGCACTTCATAGAATGTATGAGTCTGGGAGACTAATTTGTCGCGTATTATGGAAAATGATTGCATTTCTTCCAAAGAGATCTTGTTATTAGAAGATAATTTCTTGCCCTCTAAACCGAACAAAGAAACGGCAAATTATAGTAACGTGTAGTAGTTACGGTAAATATTTTTTTATTATAGGTATAGGGGACCCACATTTTATAGTAGTTAGGCCTATACATGCTTTGTCTTAGAAGCATATTTATCTGAATAGCCTATTGATCGGCTTACTTTAGACGTTGCTGTCGGGCCTTAGGCCCAACTCAAAGTTGCTGCCATATATCAATCCGATATCAGCAGTATCAAAGCCACCTTTTGGCATTGGTTTTGGCCTGCCTGCTTCTCAAATGTTTTGGACCATTTTTCGGGCCCGAAAGTAGGCCCTAGTGCCCTAAAGCCCCAACCCGACCCCGGCACCAACTCATTTTCGTGACTTGCACATGAGTACACACAACTTCAATACTTCAAACCTTTGCCTGCTTCTCAAGTACCAACTCGTCCCGGGCTCCCCGACTATAAGTCGTATTGACGATATTGCTCATGACAAGTAATGCAAGCTCCAATGTTGCTTTTCTCGTCGCTAATGTTACTTTGCTTTAATCATTTTCGAAGTAAGAACAAGAGCGCGTGCTTCGTAACCGAGATTTCGTTTATTTGTAGATGAAATATTTATAGACAAAATATACAACATTCCTCCACCCTAGAAAAATACATGTATTCACAAAGAGAAACTGCTTTAACGTCTTCAAATCACCAGCAGAGCCACAAGATGATTGAAAGTTACTTGTGCAGAGAATTGACTGACTTTCGACATAGCTATCCGACAATTCTGACCTTCTGTAAGGACAATTTGACCAAATGAACATCAAAATCCCTTATCAGTGCACTTTCATACTTTGTCAACCATGAAATCGAATACATGAATGCATTTGGAGATGAATGGTATTTTATTTATATACTAGTAAGGCCCCCGGACTTCGTCCAGGATTTATATGCATAGGTATGTTAAATTAAGACAGTGCTAGTTACATTGTTGCATACCTTAAATACATTGTCCGTATTCGCCTACACTGATTGGCTGTCTTACCATTTAGATCGCGTTCTCATTGGCTGTTGCTGAATCCGTCGTGAAACATTAGAATCAATGAGACGCATGTCTAGCGAGCCAATTTTTTAAAGCAAATGAGGAGTTCATTTGTAAATTTAATGTAGTTACTTGTGTAATTAATATTTTTTCGGTAAAAATTTACACAAAAGTCTACTTTTCTCTGTAATTATGATACTTAGGGAAATGAGACCGGGCGGTTTTAACTACAATTTTTTTGTTCTATTAAATGGTAGTATCATATTGGCGTAAAGTTTCATGGTTTAGGAGGAGTTTGTCGGCGTTTTCCATTTTATATATAAGATTTTTCCTACCAGCCGCACATCTTTTGCATGGCAATTTGATCTATTGTTTATTCAATTTCATTGTTGTTATTTACTGCAAAACGAGTATCGAAAAAAAGATGAGAAAGTTGCTATTGTTCTCAACCTATCTGTTAATCTTCGATAGAGTGACACGCCCGATTACTATAGGATAGACGATGTAAGTTAATAAAGGTCGTTTTGTGAGCTAACTTATGGCAAAGTCAATCCGTGCGTCAACTCTATTTCATGATCTGTCACTCGTCCTGTGGCTTGTTGTCACCCTTTGAATGAAAATGTGCGTCCTTAAAAGCCCTAGTCTTTATAAATATGAAATATCAAATGATTACTTTTCGCAAAGTTGTGTAGTTTATAGCAATGGTCATATCCTAACGATTGATTTGCAGTGTCAATCACTGAAAAGTATGCATTACTTCATTTGCAATCGGAAAATATAACTTCAGCAATGTCGGTCTCTTTCATCTGTCTTTAATTGTTCGCCACTCCTTCAAGCATTGCGATGAAGTAATCAAAACGCTTCATATCGTTTATTTGACGTAGATCGCAGAATTCTTAACCAATTAAATTGAAACACACTTCATTTAAAAGGAAATTTCACCAAAAAAATGATGGTGGTATCTATTTTGCAAACAGCAGTCATTTTTTCTCCTTGAAAATGCTCGCTTGCATCGTTCATGCTCATCGCAGTGCGTGACAACAGTCGATATAGTTTATAATTGTGTTGACAGTTTGACAAAAGGATTGATCTCATTTGGTTTTTATGAATAGTATTGGCAGTGAAATATCTGATATTCCCTCAAATCATACGACATCCACAACATATATACTGTATTTTGATACTCAAGAGAATAATTTCTGCAGATTCGGATTTACTTAACGAAAATTAACAGGACGGAATGCCTTTTTGTCGCCATATCATACTGAACTCAGTGCTCTTCTCAGATTGAGACTATTTTCTAGACTGTTCGTCAACCAAAACTCATTATGGAATTTGCTGCATATTGCTCTAAATAGACTGCCCCTAGCAACACTTCAATTCATAACGACCTGTTCTCGTCTGATGAAACTTGCAGATCTAAGAACTTGATTACATCGCACTTTGTTCACGCTCCTAGATCTAATGCAAAATGTCTCGGTAGTTCCTGGAGAGTGTGTCGTTTAGATATCATTTTCGAGTCATTATGCTTGAAATGTTGCATCTGATTTCATGTGAATTCTGAAAACTGAGTACGTCATTTAACTATCTCGGGAAAGTGTCATATTATGGTGTCTTGCTTGGGCTCGTGCGAATGCATGTAATACAAGGAAAATGAATATGTTAATCATTTGGCAATAAGAAGTGTCCACAATGATATGGCATTTGTTGTTGCCCCCTCTCCTTTCCCCTCTCCCGCACCTCGCCACGCTGCTCGTTGACAACAGGCATTTTTTGTTGGACGCGCCGCGTCCGCTGTGAATGGACCTCAAAAAATCGAAGGAAGTCCTTTCAATATGTCTACATTTCGAAGGACATATACAAGTTTATATTCAACCCCGGTCGACCATCTATAATTGATGCATGAAATCTAAGAAATCATGATTATTGTTCATGCGCATGTCCTTTCTAGTGCATGCCGTTAAATAAAATACCAACAGCTGCAAATGGAAATGCGTGGAGTCGTCATGAATAAACCATGCTGTCAACAACAAGACTTCGGCTACTAACTGATAACCTATATAGTCCGAAAGCTACTGACGTTTTCTTTCTACAGTCATGCACGAGTTTCTTATTATTTTTAATTTGTAGATTGTCACCCAACATCAGTAAGGCAGCAATTCTTAATTGTTGTATTTAATGGTTGAGGAAGAGCCAAGGTTTCAACGATGTAATTTAATTTAGGTTTGACCAAATTAGGTAATACCTAAATTAAATTACATCGTTGAAACCTTGGCTCTTCCTCATCCATTAAATATAACAATAAATTACAACAAAACAATTCTTAAGCTATTCTTCCAGTCGCCTTGCAAGTTACGGAGCAAACATCGCAAAATCCCATTTGTTTATGTAGATCCATGTATCTCCGAGTCTGATGCACTTTAATAACGTGATGTTTTAACATTTTTCTAATCACTCAAAATGAACTTTTTCACTTCATGGGCATGATTGTACTTTTGAGCCAGACATTTCCCAGAGTAGGCAGAAATGCGATATTCCTCGCAGCCGGTAGTTAAAACCGACAAGCGATGTTACTGTTGCAGGTAAACAAACAGGCTGTCCTGATCACAAAATGATATTCACAGAATTCATTGTGATTATTTATCGGTGATGTACGCGTAAATGTGGTTAATTGTGGCTAAATTTGGTCAAAATTGTGTGCTTGCCGACATTAGAGAGTTTATGATAACAAAAAATGAAACCGATGAAAGTGCATAGCTATCAGTCGATTAAAGATAATGTGCATGCATCATTATAATGACATCTAAAATCAGTTACATCGCGAAAACACATGAAATAAGACCCTACATATATGTCGGTTGTATCTACATGAGCGCTAGATAGCACAAACCGGAAAAAAATCAGGAATCAGGTTGATATCAGTGAATGCGTTTGGCGACCCAGTTTGAAAATGCACTATCATGTAAAAACAGTTCCAATACTCCCTTCTTTACAGTTTGAGGATTTCAAAACGAAATTATATGGTAGACAACTTTTGACTACGTCTCAGCTCACCATGGAGACGAATCCGCCTTTAAGAATGGAAGTACAACTGCTTCCCATCTTGTTCATCAAAAATGTATTACTGCCAGTGATCACTGTAGTCGGGAAAGTAATCAGCGCTGAATTCCGCAATCGTGATTGACAGGATGAACGCGTTAAAGTTTCATTGAAGAACTTTAGTAGAAATCTGAAAGATTCATTTCTCATTTGAAAGTAGAAACTCGGACAGTCACAATAATGGCGGAATATGAAACAGACTGATATATTCTGATCTTTTTTGAAGCACTATGATGCATCATCGACTTAATATGGCTGTGTATGAAAACAATGAGGTCGTTAGTAAACAGGTGTGAAGAGAGCGTGTACATGTACATGTATATGGTGTCTATCATTGAACACAAAAGCTTGCATTAAGAATCGATTGTGCATTCTTACTCACCTTAATGACCCATGTCCTGCGTGTCCTAGAGTAGAGTATGTCAAATGAAGCATTTTGCTTCACTACAAACCCCCACTGAGGACATAGACAGTGCAGACATGGTGCCCTTCCAGCCGACTTCCGATGAGACTTTCGGGGAAATAACTCTAAATCTGAAGAACGCTGGGTCAATCACGTTTAACCATTGTGTCACGGAAACAATAGTATCAGACCTCCTGCATCATTTTCACCTTCTGAATTTGAAACAAGCTGCTTTAGACCTGCTTGATGATAGGATACCAAAGAAATTTTATAAATAAATAAAGCCACAAAATTCATTTTGATAAGATTAAAAACTACGTAATTCTTGCACAATGCATTCCGTCCACTCTTATTGAAGTGCAAACATGTGATAGATATAAAATGCAAAATCTGAAATCATATACTTCCACAGTGATAAATCTATGAACAAAATTGACAGCATGCAAACCTATGATCTATTAGACTTAAGAGATCCACCTTATAATCTATGATGCTGCAATTCCACCTTGCAGTATCACAAGACATTTACAAGTCTGTAATAATGAGAGACAAACTGCTGTGAACAATAACATTAAGTACCACATTAACAGCAAACACACACTAGGAATCACAAAGTCTCTCGTTATTTTGCGCGAGAATCCCAACTTATGTTCGCAAAAAGATTTTATTTCCATCCTTTACTTACCTTGGTACTTACCTTTGCATTTTCTAATATACTTGTATCTAGGTTATTTACTCAATTGTTGTTAGTTCATATTCTCTTAAATCTTGTAGATCATAGGTTTGCTTGCTCTCAATTTTGGTTCATAGATTTATTACTGTAGAAGTATATGATTTCAGATTTTGTATTTTATGTTTAGTTCATGTAGTCCGGCAGCCAGAACGATTTTCTGCAGGGAACGAGCCCGAAAGTGAGACTTTCACAGAATGATGCACACCCTATACCTACTACGAATCTGCACGTCTGCCGAGTTCTAGTGAGTTCCTCTTCTTGTCAGACAGGATCAAAGAAAAACACATGTAAATTCAGTGGGACGTAGATTGCAGTTTTTGGCTAAAAGAAGTTTTGCATGTTTTTACTGATTAAGCGATAAGTACTAAGCCCAGAGTCATAATTTTTTGCATGGAATGTCTTCAGGTCATTTCCTTTCATATTCATGCACCCCTGTCTATAAAGCTAAGCGCATTTTGATTTGGCGGGCCTCTTAATGTCGGCAAACACAAACATTTTGAGCAACTTTTTCCACATTCAACCACATTCTCACATACAGGGCCGATCAGAAGCTTCATAATATCATGTGTACATCATAGGAAATAACCTGAAGACATTCCATGTCAAATATTATGACTGTAGCCTTAGTACTTTTTGTTTAATTAGAGAAATCATACAAAATTTCATTTTAGCCAAAAACTGCAATCTGCGTCCCATTGGATTTACATGTGTTTTTCTTTGATCCTGTCTGACAAGAAGAGGAACTCACTAGAATTCGGCAGACGTGCCGATTCGAAATAGGCATAGAGTGTACATCATTCTCTGAAAGTCTCACTTTCGGCCTCGTTCCCTGCAGAAACTCGTTCTGGCTGCCGGACTAATGTTTGCACTTGAATAAGAGTGGACGAAATGCAGTGTACAAGAATTACGTAGTTTGTAATCTTATCAAAATGAATTTAGCGGCTTTATCTACTTATTTATAAACTAAATAAAAAGGGGATCATTTTTTAAAGAAATTTTAATACATCCTAATTATATTCAATTCTATTTCAGAAAAATCAAGCACGGTGAATACTTGAAATCCATCACTCTTACGAATTGTCAACCAAAAGAAAGTGAGTCCATTATCCTATCCTCCATAGCGAGCCCATTATAGTGAGGTCGGCAGATCGATGCAGATTGAGGTTTCATGATTTCTAGTTTTATGAATTCTGAACACTAACATTTTCTTCCTTACTAAGAAATTATACTTCATCTTCAGGTTGAGCTTAAAATTTCTGTTTTGATTTTGGCTTCTGTTCTTGTTCAGCAAATCCTTAGCTTTCGCCTACGGTGATTTCACCTCATCCATATTCAAGGAGGGTAAGGGCTTTCCGGTAGTTTTAGCATGGATATTTTAATCATATTTTACCTGGGTCCTGAAGACCTTTTGCGAATTTTTTGACAATTCTCTAAAAACATAATAGTTTCAACTCCAAGTTTTTGTGAATTTCACTGTCTGTGAATTTCTGATAACCAACCCAAATTTTATCAAATTTGGCTCATCGGAACATCAAATATTTGACTTTTAAACAATGCATTTTTTGATGCATTGATGCTCTTCTCATTTTCTTGCACAATTAGTATCTTTATCTATTCAAAACATTTATTGACTTTAGAAAAAGTAAACATAAAGTCGTGAATGATATGTTCATTCATCTACAAATGCTTTTATGTTACTACTATGTCAATAATAACAATATACTTCGAGCATTACTCACAATAGCTTTCTAAGTTGTGAGCTTTAAATAGTCAGTTTGTATGCTTTAAATAGTGAATCCAAAGTCAAAAAGTGGACAGATTATCTTCCCTCACAAATGCTTGGTGTATTCATTCATTTGGATGAGCAGTCACTGTATTTTTTTCTGCACGATTTATAGCTAAGACAGTAGCAGACCACAGGCATGCGTAATTTGTGCGTTTTACATGTAGTATTCTAAACTCTCAATTTGAATAGGTTTCAGCGCCGCTCTGTAACTCCAACGGAATGAAGCATGCAGCCAGTATTGTCTTAAGACATTTTCATACGATACTTGATCAAAGCGTTTCCTTTTTCAAAGTATGACAACGCAGTGACATCGAATAAATGCTTGAACTTGTGAGCTTGCAGGCGTAAAGTATTGAAGATTTTAGCAATTGCGCATTTCATCAGCATTTTCTGACTCCTTTCTTATTCACGTGAAACTTATGGGAATCTTCTGACTGACTCTCTATCTTCACAATTGGCACGGTGAATTTCTTCGGCCTCCTAATGGCGATGAAATGATAACTGTTCTTGAAAAATTAAACATAATCCATCTCGCGCAAAGATGATTTTTTCAGTGCAATCGGCAAAATTTCGCACGAAAATGATGAAAAATCATCCCGATAGCAAATGCAAATATTTTCCTAATTGGATTGAATTTATTAACGAGGTCTAATTTCAGCGATCACTGATTCCAAGAAAAATGGTATGTTTTCTGGAGACTAAGACTAAGCCATCTAACTCCTTGAAAAAGCTGAAGTCTAACTTCAAAAAGTCTAATGAGTGTAGATGGCAAGTGTAAATTACATATTTCCAATTGTTTTATTTAAAAAAAATAGTGAATAGCAGATTTTCGTTCATTCGAACATAATTCGTGCGCAATATCACTCAAACTGCTCACTTTGATTCCTTTCAGTCAAAAATGAATATCAACAGATGATGAATTTCAGTGAAGCCGAAATAAGCCAAAATCGGCTTGAAATTGAAGAAAATAGTTTTGCTTACTTTGATTCATTTTTAGCGACCATTTATATTGTATTAAAAATTCCCATCAAAGTCGCTAATCATTAAACTATATAGGAAATTGGCACCGTGACATTGATTTCAGCCTTTAATTTTATGTGTTGATGACCCAGTAGATACGTCATATACGACTATGGAATTGTATCACTATCACGCCTTAGTTCAATATTTAATTTCCTTTGTAGACTTTGAATTTGCAGAATATTTTTTCCAAAAAAATTGAAAAGGACGTTATTTGACACTGTTTGTGCTTTGTTCCAAATGGAAAATCAACTAAATGAATGCAGCTTTGTTCTTAATACGCACATCTATTCTGTTGCATCACTAAAAGAAACTACAGCCTAGCTTCGGTAATATTTCAAAAATTTGTAATAGAAAATGCAGTTAAATAATCCTTGTATATACTGCATGGTGTCAGTTGGCGAATATGAATGCTTTCATAGAGAGGAAAATGAGCACATGATGAATCTGATGTGAATTCGTTTCATGATGCTCTGAGCGATGCCTTTATGAGAATTGATGAGGGGGTCGAATCGTCCTTCGGAATCTCGATGTGCTTTGAAGCCCGGTGCGAATAGAGTAGAAATCTTAGGAATCTACAGATGATCGGCAGATATCAAGTACATCTCCGAATCAACAAATATTTCGATCAGCGGACATAAAAACAAAATGAAGCGAGTGCCATGTTAAATCAAGGCAAATGCGACCAACTACTCTTCGTAATTTTTCAGCATTTAGGATATAAGTGAATTCGCATTAATTTCTTTAATGTCATTTCTCTTCACCTGAACAAGTCATCAAAATGTGTGCTGCAAATGTGTCTGCTATAATAATTTCCATTCAAAATTAAATATGTGATTCTATCAGCAAGTGAAAATAATCTTGAAACATACATCTATGTCGCTGAGATTGACAGTCAAGTTTGAATTCGACAGGAAAATTATGAAATTCTTCAAAACAGTTATGCTAGTCGAAGGTGTTAAAGATAATGAAAAGCAATAATGAGAAAATTAACCACTAACCACATTAGCCAAATTCAATCGTTGAATAAAAAATTGGAGAGGAAAATATCAACCATGTTGTGACATCTTTGGATAGGACTTTATAAAAAATTTTAATTTGTACGTTTCAATTTGAGATGAATATGAATTTCAAATGACGAGCAGTCAATCGTGATGGTTCCCTTGCGTTGATATCGAGAAAATATGGGGTGTTGCCAAAATCAGCATATCATTACACAACTTACAACAGCACTGTAGGAATGCGGAAAATGTCAAAAATAACGAAAGAAGATAGTAATATCAAACAACCAACGAATTGTTCATTCTTTCAAACAGTTCAATCTTTTAGCGATGCCAAAGAATGTCGGGCATCCTACATGGCAGCTTGTGACATCAATCAGCGATTCTCAAAAGTCCGTCTTCATACACAATGTCATACATTGAAAATTCGGAATCCGAGCAATGAGGAATTATTGTTTATGGCATTCAATTCTTCTTCTCTTCATGATCATTACTTGTATTAATGGGCCAGCTGGCGGTCTTAGGATTGTAGTTCCGTATATTTTCATTGGTCGCTAGCCTGAAGTCATTGCTACGACTTGGTCCAAGAGGCGTGTATACTCCATTTATGACATTTCCCTATGATACGCCGCTGGTGCTTATGAAATATATGTTGGACTATAGTGCAAAGCTCTTTATCAGAGTTTTACCTGAGCTTCCTTATAATAATGAAATCAAGAATTTGATAGACAATCACAAAGTGCTTTGACTTGTTTTTTGTTTCCACTTCAACTTTCATGTGATTACGACTTAATGGACTTTTATGTTACGCTCTAATTACGAAGAGTTGACAAAAAGAATGAAATGATGAATGACTAAATAGATATTATAGTGTAGTCTTATTTAATTTTTCTGTTACCCATCGGCCAGTGCACAATATTGTGATCACTTGAAAGTGGGAGCGTGATCATGGCAGAGACGTTGCTGAAATACAACGTCTTTAAAAATCTTTTTAACCTCTTATTAGACTTCTTTAAAGACTTTAAACTCACTTAAAAATCTAGCATGAAGCTATCGAATGGCAGAAAGCTGTCTTCTAATTCCTATTCCCGAATGAGTGAGAAGTTAAGATTTATAAACGATTATGAGATCGTTTTCGACATTTTATTGCAAGACTCAAACTATACCGAGGTCCTTCGAAATTTTTAATAGTATTGTATATTTACAAACTCCACGTGCCAGTGTCACTAATAATAACGTCAAGGATATCACTTAACATAACAATAGAGGAGGTTTCAACTGAGCTTTCCTCTATTGCTATGAAGATAGAGCCAAAAACCCCGAAATTCACATTTCAATCAGTCTCTAGAAGATAACTGTTCTGCTTCTGTAAGTTGAAGTTTATCACGCGTCATCGAAATGTATATGCACGTCAAGTCATAACACTTCATCAGCTGCAGTGCCTGCATGCATACTCGTATATTATTAGCAGTTATTAGCGGTGTGTAAATATCATCATCCACACATGCATATCAACACATTATACCGTATACTGATTAAGGCTCATTTTCATTGCGTAAATTCAAAGTTGTTAGAATTTTTGTATTTAAAATATAAAATTTTGCGTTAAAACAAAGCCAGTGGAGAGTCCAGATTGGTAGGTTTGTAATCTGGGTCCTGCCACTACCCGCACGTCATTATCAGACTATATGATAAATTGAACAAACGGAATACAGAAAAAGGAATGAATGCAATTGCTTCCCGCTTCCCCCATCCATACTGATCAGTCTCAAAATACAACAAAGATAAATCAAAATCTCTTTTCCATTATTTTACCAATAGCAAAAAAGAGTGAAGGTATTCACCATGTTAACTTTCGCTGCAGTGAAGCGGCAGCAGTGCCTTGCTAATGTATTATCACCAGGGCCGGCCAAATATGCATTAACAAGTGATCGTTTTATGCGCATACAAATGCGCTTAAAAAATGATTTTATGCAATGGAAACTGTATATATGCAATGTCATTCTGATTATCGAAATGACTGCAATGTAGTAAGAAATGCAGGCCTATGTATGCATAAATGGTGAATAATCTGTCAGCATTTTTCAGTTCATTCCTAATACACAATGCATGCGGATATTTTCCTTAGTCATACTAGTGCGATTGCTCCGCATAAATGCCTTGTATTCTGAAAAACGTCTCTCAGCGTCAGAAGAGGTAACCGGAGATCGCGACAACAGCAATTGTTCTTCCTATGAACATCCTTCAAAGTCCTTCTCAACCAGCTTCTTGAATCCTATGTTCTTTTGAAGAACGTGCTCTAGCTTGGTCCTTACATTCGCATCAAAGTCATCGCTGATACCGTCGATCAATTGTTTGGCTTGGGACGGATTGCACTTACGGTCTTGAAGCTGCTTCAGACAACGAGGAATAGAGCCATATTTAGAGGAAATGTCTACGATGCCTCTTGCAATCTCGGTGTCCGATTTGTCGATTAGCTCCTTCAGGTTAACGATTACTGTACAATCATCCTCCAACTCAACAATCACTTTTTTCAGGGTCTGATAATTGATGAGGTAGTATTCCACTGCCTCTATTCATGTGCCCCAACGGGTGGTTATCGGAGAGGGTGGCAGTGACATGTGAGCTTCTTCCAGCTTGCGACAACGTGAAGGAATCCGACCAATGAATAAACAGTATATATGGCATGTAGTGTCTTCTGAAGATAGGGAATCTTCAAGATAAAAGTAGACATTGTCCACTGCTGAGCCTTAGACCGTAATCTAAGGTAAAAGACAGAAAGGAGAAGATAGGTATCAACACAGGAAGCGAGATACAATTTATTCATGATAACTCCTGTTTTTTCAAGAAATCATCTATATATGTATTTAAAAGCACCTATTTTCATGATATGCATTTTTATGCAATTAAAACTGAAATATGCATTTTTATGCATTATGCACATTTGGTCGGCCCTGAATTTCACTTATGCGCTTCGTCATCAATGAGTGACAACAGTTTCATACAAACATTGATCTTGAAGAGAATAATTTTTCGAATCTGAGGCAAGAATAAATAAATGTAGCCATTCCGATCAAATATGTGAGTCAACAATAGCTTCATTACAAATTTACGGATGACAGCCATTCAATGCAGCATAGCATATGACAACTCATCACAAATTTAAATTGTCATTCCTTTTTGCATGTTCTTTATTATACACCGAGAAAAAATTCTTCGATTATCAAATGTGAAACATTAGCATCAATGTGGCAGACATGCTTGAATCTGAATAGTGAACTGATTGACTTCACCTTCCCATGAATCATCCACCTTCACTCTATCATTGAGATTGTCATTTGATAACGATTGAGTGATGAAACTCCTCTTTACCTCATTCGCGTCTTTCCCGAGAGAGTTTACACTTAAATTAGTTGGATTAGTTTATTCGGCAGTCTTATGGTTTTAGTTTCATATACGGCAAAGAGAAAGAGAACAGAGTAATTGAAGATAAAAAATCAATGCAAAGAACATTCGAGATACTGAAGTAGGAAGCCATAACAGATTTATGACTGTGAACTCCACCAGATGAATGATGAGAGAAATATAGTTGGCATTGAATTATCGTGGCTTGCATTAAACGCACTTTCAAAGAATGCAATAAATGTTTTGATGTTGATCCGATGAAGTCATGATAATTTGTCAACCTCGTAAATTTGTCACTTAGAGGCATAAAGAAATTCATGAATTATTTCCTCCTCTAATATGTTCAACTTACTTCTTTGAAGCTATCTGTCACAGAATGTTGGTTATAGGCAATTAGCGTCTGATTTATGAGAAAATTCATCAAACCTTTTATTCGTGTAACTTTTTAATGTAGCTTAATTAGCATATATTTTTAATAAATGTTTGAAACCGATTTGTTTCACATGAACACTGCGCATATTGCATAACTCCACGGTATCTCTAAAATGTTTGATGAGAAATAAAAATCATGCAATGAGAAGCATGTAAATCAGATAAGCATTGTAAAATATAAAAATGTGACATGATACACGGTAGACAATCTTATATGACTCTACAGTGCAGATTTTAGATAGTTTCAAAGTTTTTATTGGATTTCCATCCCTGGGCTAGATTATTTTTTTAATCTCACCTGCGAGTGACTAGCTGAAGAGACACCAACAACAACGAGTTAGCGTTTAGATTTATGAAAACTCTATTTACAAAATTTCGAAATTGAAGCATGTCAATTATGTCTGCATTAGCAAATTGAAATCAATAGATTATGATGAGGAAAAAAAATTCTGTCCGCTATCAGAATGAAGAAATGTACACGTAAGTGCGAAGAGACATTTCGATGATTTAAAAAAAAACAATTTATTGCTGGAAAACACATTGCACATTAAAATCAGAGAAATTAGTATCGACAAGTCATTATTAGTAAGTTGCAACTTTGCTGGTGATGCAGTGGAAAGTTTAATAAAATATTCTGGATTGAATGCGAATGAAAGAACACCAGGGACGTGCCAGGGACGTGACTTTGGGCAGGTGCTGCATCGATCCTAAAGGAGGGCACTTTTTGGGCACTATATTCCATCCCTTTGCCCCATACCCAATGCTTCACGTCTTGATAAGTCTAAATAAGGTTTTGTATAGGCCCATCCAAAGACCTGTTACCTTTAGAATGATAACTACTCCTGGTACTCCATGCTCATCGGTCGACAACCATTACCGGTATGCATGAGTACAGGTGTGCAAATCTAATGAGCAAAAATCACTTTGTTGTCAATTCTAGCCAAAGCATAGCCTAACAAGCTAAATTCTGTAAATTTACTGAACCACACTTAAATGTACATGCGTGTATAAATGCAATGTAATTAAATAATGTATGTGACACCCTTTTACTGCAATAGCCTACAAATAAAAAGTCCGATTCTATTCAAAAAGATTTCATGTTTAGCGACACCTTTTCCTTTTTCTTGAAAATGACATGCAATAATGCAAGAGAACTACTGTATTGCTTTTCCAGTAGGCTCTGTCAATATATCAAGAGTCCCCATAATTACAACTATAAAACTTGTTCTAAAACAATTGCAGCTCTTAAACCATTACAGACGTAATGAATGAATTGTAGTGGATCAGGAAAGACAACATGAATTATGACAATTTGTAACTCTTAGATATTGCTTGCGTGTCTGCCTGTATAGAAAAATTGACAAAACAATTCAAATCTCAGCATATCATGATGTGAAACGCCTTCCATACAGAACACATAGGCCTACTCAGGCATTTCTAATCACCAGTACAGGAAAATATTATTTGGCAAGAGGAAAATCGATAACACAGCAGAATACATATTACGATAAAAAATTAAAATTCATGACAATTTTTACTCAATGCTCAGAGCAAGAGGAATTCCAAGGTGGGTGATCTATGTGAGCCATATGGCAATGAATATTATGCTTGAAAAATATCATGGAACTTCTAAAACATGTTTAATACAAAATATGCTACAAACTCCGCACTGTTATCACACTTTGGATGTTGATAGGCTATATGGTAGAATTTGAAATATTTGCAAAATTACAAAGTTAGCTTTCAAAAATTTACTCACAAGAGTAGCATAAGCCAATACAAGTAAAATCATGTCAATACTTTAGTAACGGACCTAGTAAAGCAAAAGCTTGGAATATTGTATTTTGTCAAGCACATTACGAAAACAATCGAAAATACCAATTTGAAATATCACGTCAGTTCATTACTTGCAACGATTTTAAAAAGCAGATTTTTCAACAAGACGAGATAATTTGCTCGCTACATCAAACGATTCAACGATTTTGTTTGCCAACAATTTTTTTATCAGCTCACACTTAAAGCATATCTCGATCGTAGCTATCTTTATAATTTTCTAATACACGTAAAATTTATGTACACCATCATAACTACAGCTCCACAACACGCTCCAACGGAAAGTTGATTAAATAATTATTTTCGGTAATTCATGAAGAGGGCACACATGCAGCACCTGCAACACCTGGTTCAGGGCAAGTATTGCATCTGCAACAACACCCTTGCTGGCGTCCCTGAAGAACGCTCATTTAATAAACAACATAACCTGGAATTTACATAGAAAACATTAACAAATAAATTAACAGTGAATTTGCTTTCGTATCATCAAAAGCCATCTTCTGTAGTAATGTCTAAATGCCTAAGCGGTAACAGTAGAAAATTTTGAGTTTAAAGCTGTTTATTACTCGTATTTCAATGAATTTTAATAGTTACCATTTCCATGTTTTTATAAAATGTAGAGTAAATTATTCCTTACATGCAGAATCCAATTTGATTAAAGTCAGAAGTGCGTCACTAAATTGTATTTTCGCGGTCAAATGATGTAAGTGAGTAAATAAATGTATATATTCTTAAATGAAAACCTATCTTCATAAAGTTAGAAATGAGCATGATTAAGGAGTGGCTTCGATTATAATTGTCTATACAAAAAGAAAAATGAATCTGTGATCTGCAATATAAAGCGACAGAGGTCAGCGAATACTGATTGCATCGGATATCCGATATATGGTCAGTTTAGTGAAATTCGAGCAATCAAAACCTTTACCACAGATGCCTTGATGGTAATGTTGCTACATTCTCTCAATTATGCCAGAGTCAGATGCATTGAAGCATACTCCAAAATGCACTGAATACAATTATTGTATTCGCAGATAAGATCCTTTTTAGATATGTCGTTCTTCAATGTAGACGCATTCTTAAACATAGAGACGCTCACTGACTTTCCTTTCGACATAATATCCTGCATATGCACTGACCATCCTAAATTTTCGACAAACTTAGTTTCGAGAACTCATCTACACAGTATGGAGTCAAAGTTAGCTCAAGGGACAAGAAGCTTGTTTTTTCTCAAAGCGCATCATATTGATTTTGTAATGACGCCTAACCCATTTTCGCCGCAACGTTTTATCAAATTGTTGATCTTGGCATTGGCTGAAGAATTTGGACAGATAGATTCCATTATTGGAATTAATAGGACGACATCATCTGCATAGTTGAAAATAGATTCAGCCTGAGACACCATCTCACAAATCCGAAAATTGAAAGTTTGGTCTATTTATTGTATTTTGTTAAACTAGCAACACTCTTCTATTTTATTGTACAAACTGAAGTTTTTTAATCCCGTCTTTTGCGAGCAAAAATATATGCAAAGAGTTTCATCAATGATCCCTTAGCAATTTTCTTCTTTCCTGTGCATTGGAATTCTTTTTCTTATCTCACTCATAAAATTTCCACTTTCTCATAATTCTTCTTCAACGTTTGTCATTCTCTTGGTTTGAACTGCACATTAGCTGATATTTTCAGGATTATTGATTATGCTTCATCTCAATATGCTATTCGAGCTAAAGTAGCATTGCTTGAGACTTTTTGTGGTCATTTTTACAATCAATTTACTCTCAACAGTTGAAACTGCTTTTATAAACATTCATCGTTGCTTTTCTTCCTTCATTATACCCTCTTGTAAGCTCCTTAGGTAAAGAGTCCTGCGTTCAGTTGGAATCTATGTTTATGCTAGCTGAATTTTTGGATTAATTGGCCATTGAGACATGCATTTTAGCTCTTACAGAAAACTTGCGTCTTTAATTGATATTTGAAGATCCTGCACTGAGACTTTTGTATTCCGCCCACAATGAATACTATAACTTGAATCAATTTTCCTTTTTCGATGCCGTCAAGTAATTCTCTAGTGAGTGTGATTACAATTATTGATTACAAGCTTTGTTTTCTCATATCCAACTCACTATCTCTATTTACCATTGCACAATTTGCCTGTACGTCCAAATTCCCATGTATATTGCTACGTAAATATCATTCAGGCCATATCACTAAATGATCCACGATATATCATTTTCTATTTTGTAGTAGAATAATTGTTTGTAATTATTTTTCTTCGACGCATTATTGGCTAAAATATTGTCATAATTTATCTGTTTGGATTAAGTCATAAGTCATAAATGTTTATTCTGAAATATACAGAAAAAGCAAAGCGATGGCCGCAAGGGCACTTACAAGCAAGCGTTGATAACGTCTTACATATGCATACGCAAAGTTTAACATCAATAAAAAATACATGAGATATATATTTACAATAAAGAAGACAACGTGTTTGGTCAAACAGCTATGCTTTAATGACACATCAGAGACTAACACATAGTTCATAGAAGTACAAATAACATTCATCATAGATGTCATTTATAACCATAGAGTGCATACAAACATGGATATCGATATATCAAGCAAAGCATCAATACAGAAGATATCATGCATCCTCATTTTTACAAATACACCAAGTGATCATGATGTACATGCACATCATAAACAAATTATATGAGACCTACATATTTACAAATTTTCAGAGTCATCATGATATACATCATATGCCATATACAAAATACGTGAGATCTATGGAGCCTATATTTACAAATTTGAAGAGTGATGATCACGACATGATAAGAGTTCATTGGATGGGAGTCCTCACAATGGAGCAAAAGAACGTAAATGCTTAACATCTAATACAAGAATGAATGTAACAAAATCATCAATACAAAATTTACACTTTAATGATCATGGTCACAATATATACAAATTCACTCGGATCAATGATATTGAGACTCTTCTTGATCTTCATTATGATGAGAATCATCTTCAATATGGAATGTAGGAATGTATCTAAATAAAATTTACCATCAGGTATAAAAAGCACTTGTCAAATAATTTTATACGAAATCACATATTAGCAGTCACAGTATGAGCAAAATTCACTTAGATCAATTGATTTGAGTCTGTTCTTGAACATCATGAAGGTTGGAGCTTTCACTATTGAATCGTTTAATGAATTCCATATTTTGATGACGCGAAAGAAAAACAATCCACTGAGATAGTTCGAATTAACTTTTAAGACTGGCACAATCTGACAGCTGTTACGTGATTGACCTCGAGTAATTTGAGATGAAAGGTAGGTGGTAAAGAAAGAGTTGAACGACAAGTCGAAATGATTGTAGTACAGCTTATACAAAAAGTACAAGTCCAACAAAATGCACCTATATTCTAGAGATTTTAATTTTAACAATTGTAATCTGTGAGAGTAGCTGTCATACTTGATATCAGAGCGTTTACAGACGATGCGGGTGAAGAATCTCTGAACACGCTCAATACGAAAAATGTCGCGTTTGAGGTACGGTGAAAAGATTACACTTCCATATTCCAAGAGAGGGCGAACAAAGACAACAAAGGCTTTCATTAAGATACGAGAGTTGTGGCAAACGAAAGATTTTAGGATACAGTATGCTCTGGCATATGCGGTTGAGCTGATGCGCGCACAGTGATCACTAAATCTGAGATCTGATGAGATCAAAAAGCCCACGTCTTTCACAGTGACTGAATTTTTCAGGGATACGCTGTCGAGATGATAGTTGACGGAAGGAGCATATCGATCTCCAGCAGTAAACAGCAAGCTTTTTTGCATAGAAATCTTCAGTTGCCACGTTTTACACCAATTATCAAATTTGAGAAGAGTATGTTTTAGGTCTGAAGATACTTGTGAAGAGGAGTTATAACTTCTGGTTGACATAAATTTCAAGTCATCAGCATAAAAATCGCGTTCAAAAAAGAGCCCATCGACTGGTTTGCCGGACATCAGCTTCTTCAGACTGTACCTGTGGCAAATTTGAGAGTCTTCGAATCCGTCGAATCAAGTCTTCAACAAAACTTTTCAACAAAGCTTTGCTTGATGAGGAGCATGTTTTGCATGAAATTATTTCTCCAAGATTATTGCGTACAGGACGACTGATTCAACCCTTTTCAAGAACTGTTAGATCCTTCTCGACGTTCATACCATTTATAACTGCACAAATTAATGATTGCTTTATCGATTGATCACATTGTCATCAAGAAATTACCGGTATTTTTTCTTGTATAATCATCTAACTTTTTCCTCTTTTTTTTGCTTTAAAAGTGATACCAACTACATACGTGTACAAAGACGTGTAACGATTTTCATTGATTCCGAAATATACATATTTCTTTCTTTCTTTCTTTCAATAAAGGCGGGCTGAAGTCGATCCAACAAGGCAGTCAAACACGTCATTGACATAAAGAAGGAACAATACAGGTCCAAGAGCAGAGCCTTGGGGCACGCCACTTGTAGCAGCTACCGCGTCCGAAGTGATAGTGTTGATTATAAACTTCAGCGGTCAGCTGATTCCAAGGAAAAATAGAATGTTGTCAGGAAATAAAAGCTAAACCATATGACTCCCGTCAAAAACCTACATGTAGAACATGAAGCCTCAATTTTATATTTTTATCATTAATAAATCTACATGAATTTAGCTAAATGAAGGAAGTGAGAGAGAAATCCACCATAGTAATAGCAAGTGTAAATTATACATTTTCAATCGCACTATTAAAAAAAGTCGTGAATGTCACTTAAGCCGCTTACTGTGTTTTGTTTCAGTAAAAAAATGGTCTTCAGCTAAAAATAGTAAATGGGCCGACACAGTTCTTTGCCATACCACTAACATTGTCAAACACCAAGCTATAAGGGTAGATAGACTTAACCTCAATTCTTAGAGAAAGGCTAGAAAAATAGACCATGTCATCTCTACCTATAGTCGAAATAGATCATAATTGACTTGAAATTGAAGAAATAGTTTGTGTCTACTTTAATTCATTGTCAACAACCAAGTAAATAACATTAAAAATGCTCCAGGTTAGATTTTAAACCTGTAACATTCGACACCCCCACCCAAGTCTTTAAACATTGAACTGTATAGGAAATTGACGCAATGGCATTGATATCAATCTTTTATTTTTTGTGTCGATTGACATTACCATCACGCCCTAGTTCAATATAAAATTTCCTTTGTAGACAGTTAAATTTGTAGAATATTTTTTCCAGAAAGATTGAATGGGATGTTATTTGAAAGAAAGGCTTCTACATTTCTTGCACTTGTGTTTTGTTTTCATTTATTGCTATGTAAATGACCTTTATCACCAAATGATCCAGAATGGACAAAATTTTCATTTTTGGAAAAAATGTTGATCCTCTCTCTTTGACTCATACTTGGTTTCAGGAGAATATTTATATAAATGTTTGAATTAACATAATAGCTGTAATGACAGCTGATGATTAAAAATAAACATATGCAGGGGCACGTTAATCAGAAGTGTGATGTAACTATGCACTGCATGGATTATTCGATCAGACAGTCTGTCAGAAATCATATTGATCACAAATAGGAATGCAAGCTATTGCAGACATCAGTGATTGCAGTCCTCCAATAAGAGATAAGCGAAGGCTATCTTCTTCAAAGTTTTCAAATCTGTCTATGACCCGTAAATTTTCATTAACCTCCCACAAGAAAGCTTCACATTTTCACCTTTTAGAAGTAGAGCTTTAACAGTGAAGTACAAGCCATCTCTGCCAGACTTGCAGCAAATGTTTGATTGTACTTGTATTTGAATAGCATTCAAATACGTGGTGCGTCCAATAAGTTTCCGGACAAATGTAGAAAAACGGGAAATCTTTCAATTCTGACATGATGGATCATTAATTTGGTATATGTAGGTTAGGATGGTATGCCAAGTTTTAGAAAGTTTTCGCTTTTTACTAGTCTACAAACCCATTCTAGAAAACATGCGAAATTTTGGTCATTTTGATGAATTTAAAATAAAACGAAGATCTGCTTTTATATTTTGTGCATGGTTAGTTTCACTGATGGTTGTGTTCTTTAAACATTATTTTATCAACAAGTGTTCTGATGTGACCAGATAAAAATAATAGGTCTTAAAATTCCCTTTTCAAGCCAAAGCCCTCATGTCAAGCACACTTCAACCAGCTGACTCTAAAGTCGCAAGCGTTTCTTGAAGAATGACGTTTACCGAGGAATTCGCGAGCGGATTCTTCCAGATCAGAGCTGAATTCAATTGATGGCCCACCACACAAATGTTTTTTCAGATTTCTGTGCTACTAGAAATCGGATGGAGAAAGTCCCGGCTGTATGAGGATGGATAACAATCGTTAAACCAGCATCAGTGATAGCATGCTGCACACTGCCGGGTGTGTGAGCAGAAGCGTTGTCATGGAGAAAACTAGGTGGTAGTGAACGGTGCTTGCGGGTAGCTGCTCGACCTTTTTGAATGAGAACTGTTAGTAATGAGCGCATGTAGCGGCAGACAGTCCGTCCAAAAGAAATCAATGAGCACAATCTCTGTTGCGTTGAAGGAATAAAGCAGTTAAAGGCATCGACGATGATTAGTTCTCGATTGCATCTTTCAAGGTTTCCCCTCGACAGTTTTCCTCCATTCGAAACATTCCCGTTTGGAAGGTGAATCGTACAGAGACAAAGGAGCTTCATCGACAATAAGAAAACACAACGAATAAAACATGTCCCAAACTCTTCAGTAATGCTCAAATTCGCACAAGCCGTCATCGACGCAAGTCAGATGTAAGAAATCCGGAAGCCGCAAGCAAAGAAAGCTGCAAACTGACTTTTCGACACCATTTTCCACGATGGTCACACAACACTTCCTAGGGATGCATTCAGCTCCTCACCAAGAATGGTAATCGTTATACGTCGATCCCGGTTCAGAAGTTTTTCCATCCGACGGGCTTCGTGGTCATCATAGCCTCGGCAGGCCTACTTTCAGATGGATCATCAATGACATTCTGTCGACCTCGTCTAAACTCTGGCGGCAAAAAATATTTTAAGCGATAACTGATCAAAACATGTCGTTTATCAGCGCCAACAGATCCTCAAGAAATCAATGTTCCCAAAAAGTGGAGTTTAAGTTCTGATTTGCTATTTATAGTAGTAAGATGACCAGTCGGAAAAAAAACTGATAATAAATACCATTGGAATGAGCATTTGAGTGTTGCTCAGAGCTCGAGATAGTCCGTGTGAAATGGGGCTAATATTATGAGGGCAGTAATAAAAAAAGATAATTTATTACATTAATCACAGTGTATACATACTTCTACATTGTTGCAACAGTTTCACACAGTCTTGTACTCAATGGCACAACGCTGATCGACGATCTGATGTTGATCTCATGTTTTGCAAGGTGCCGGGCCCACATACCTTGTATTGTAGAGTAGGCCCTCCGGATAATAACTTTCATCATTGTACGTGCGTACAATGTATAACTATTAGTTACAAGTATACACGTATAAACATTATTCAAAATGTTAGTATACACGTATAGACATTATTCAAAATGTTATAATTATGAGAAATCCATGTTAAAGAAATGTTTTGACATCAGTTGGCACTTGTACCGTAGTATAAATTTCACATGATGGCATGAAAACTAAATCATTTGTACATGTCAAAAATTAAATTGCATCATTGCAGAAAACTTCGGCTACTTAAATAATCAACGAATGGGTCATGGTAATTGAGATGTAACTTTACATCATATCATATATTCAAAATTCAGTCCAAGACCATGTTGCACGAGTACGGTAAACTGTAGATTAAATCTGTCACAGAGGCATTTTCAGACGCAATCACATTGATGACAGCATCCCAATCAATGTTTTGAGCCTCCTTGTTCCCGATGACTGGCAGGAAAAAGCCATCTAATCGACTTTGAGACATCTATGAGCGTAAGTAGTTCATAAATACCTCCAATTTTGAGAAAGAATTTTCCGCACTAGCAACTGTTACTGGTAATGTCAGAAACAATGAAGTCGCTGTATCAGCAGTTTCAGTCATCGAGGACAACAATTTTGATTCCTTCAGCAACTCATACACTGATCGCATTCTTCAGCTTCACTTTGAAATCATAAGCGAATTGCTTCAACTCAGTCTCTAGATCTAAAGAGGAACTAATATCTGATGGCATTGGCTTCAAAAGGGATGTGGTACCTATTCTAGAAATAGGTTGGGGTCCCCCAACTTGAGTCAAAGTTCTGGGCCCGACCGCTCGTGGTCAGTGGGATCAGTTGTTACACCCCTGCTTGGACTTAGTCATGTCTCTCTGATGAAATTTCGTTGACGAATAATAATTGGTGTCTTAGCGGATTTGAATAACCGACGTCTGGCTTCTTAGGTCGACGGTCTACCACTTGGGCTATCGACGCGACACACAAGAGCCGTCCGCTGAAAATTTCCCAGAGGAGAGAAATGCAAAGAATGAGAAAAGACGGAAATGTCATCATTTTAGGGAACAGATCAATCAGTCAATTATGAACCAAAGCGCCAAATTTAGATGACTTTGGAGCTGGTTGATATTTGTATCAAAACAAAGTAGCGTCCAACTGGAATACGTCTTATCTGGATGTAGCCTTTGGTTCATGACAGCAGCAGCACCAGTGCCAACAAAAAATTTCTTTCAGAATTTCAAAGTGGAGAAAAACAAAAGTACAAATTACAAAAGTGAAATTATAATGCCAAAACATAGTACGTCTTACCTACATCTGCATGCAATTTAAAAGAGCGTTTGAGAGCGACTCAAAACAAATACAATTTCTACTGATTTCTGTTGACCAACTACTGTTCGTTGAAGCTTCAGAATATTTTCAAAATGTGTGTACAAGTACCTTATCCACCTGTCTAATGCATTCGCTAAGAAGGCAAGCTTCACCAATATTTGGAAGCAGCCTAGCATGAGTGCACCTGTTCCTTAAGTACAACCACTGTTCAACAGTAAACGGAATTGATTAAAATTAGTAAACACAGAATTGATTGAATATGCCCGGAGTATTGTGGCAAAAATTGAAGACGACTAGTTACTCAATTGCTGTCACAATGTTAACATTTTGATCGAGAAAGTGAGTCAGATTATTGCAATGAAAATTGTCGAATATTCAATTGAAATGATTGCAGGTATGAAAAACGCCATTCGTCAACGATCAGCTAATTTTAACTAAATTCAATTACATTTGCGAGAGTAAATGCTGTTTAGCAGCATACGTAGAACGATGTTAAATATTTTTTTCTAAATATTAAGATGACGAATTGATTAAACATTTTCAGAATGATTTTGCAAATCACTTCCCACATGCAGGTTTACTTTTCGCCCCTTGAATAATTTTTGACAATATAATTAATTATAGGCTTATTGATGTTTGTTGATGTCCGGTATATCGGCTGTAAATTACATGCGCAATTTTAACCACAACCAATCAACTCTTAGGAGGTGATATTCTCAGTCTTCAAAAAAGTTATTATTCACTTGCATCCGTAATCGTGTACTCTGAACATGGATCAAAGTATGAAAACAGTTCCATCTAGAAATCGTAATTTTTGATAAGAAAATATGCACTTGACAATGAATCCGTCAGTGGAAGTAAGATTATTTTCTGAGCACTTTCTGATCATTGAATTTGGCGAAGTTGGTTGCATTTATGATATCCTAAATTTATCAGGTTTAAAGCAACACATTTGATAATGACAGGCTACTTTTTGCTGAAAATATGATGATCTCCGTTTTAACTATTTATTGATTGTCAGAATGCAAACCTAATAGCAATTATGTTAAGCGATCATCTTCATGATCAACTATGTAGTCATGTTTATCTGCCAGATAATTATGTCAGTGGAACGTCGGAACGTCAGGTAGGCCATCTATATATAATGAGTTTTAAAAAACCATGCCGATACCAATCCAGATGACTAAGGATATGTGTGTAATTCTTATTTTGGAACTAAGACACGTGGTCATTAGTAGACGACATCATTCTAATTTCCATCATCGTAAATTAACAATTATTGCGTATCTTCAACGTTGTCTACCAAGTTCGAGATAGTTCGCAATATGAGTGGCAGATTGACAATGCAGAGTGAACGAGTCACGAAAGAAAAACTAGTAAATAATTGATCGAATCAATACGCTCGTATATAATTTGATTGACGTACATACTTTTGTAATTGCACGTAAAACGCACTTGGAAGGAATCAATGCAAGAAATTATTTCAAAATTAATCTTTTGGCTGAACGCCTGCAAATTAAGAACGGCATGCTCAGATATGAGGTCAATCAATTTAAGTACATTATCAACATGAATTCCAAAATCTTGGGATTCCGAGACTGGATTTTTTCCAATACTGGATGTTGTATTTAACTTTATTTTGACGCAAGAGTAACAAATATTTCAACGTCTTTAAAGATCTTTTCACTCCTATAAGTGGCTCATAGGAAGCACGAGCTTACGTTCTGAAAGAGATTCTAATAGTAAGGGGTCGAGAATCCTAACAGGGTCGAGAAATCATCATCCCAAAAGAAAGGTCGGATGACACATGCGTAATATAGACCTTCATTCAAATATTCTTGATTCGTCCGATGAAGTGCGTATAAAAAGGATAGCTCTATTGATTTACATACTTGCAAAATGGTCTGACGACAGTGTTAATTAAGAATATGAAACCCCTTTGTACGGAGTATTTTTGAGCTGCGTAATACAAGAGCAACATGGAGGTATTAAATTATTGGCGCTTGCAATTCAAGTATTGCGAATATTTTTTGAAGAATTATTTGATATTATAATAGATGGAACGCTTGTCTCACTGCTCCATTTGAATATTCGACACTCACTAGTCTTCAACAAGTCTTTGAGAAAGTTATTGCACAGAATTTGACATGAAATTTGCGGTGACTGAGTCTCTGAAGTGAATTGTTATAATTTCGAGTTGATTATAGCTCTGGTGCTTTTTTTATGTGTAGCTTCAAAATCAAATAGCCCTTTCATCGTAAATACATTATTCCTACCAGTGACATAGCATTTTCTTCAGCTGTACGCGTACAACCACATGCAGTAAAGACAATAAGCCAATGTGCTCCACAGGTTGTCATATTTCTGTGCATATGGCCAGAACTTTTCGCACAATTGTCCACCATCCAATTATTTCATCTGTTTTTAATGATGAAGCGAGTTGGGAAATTCATGGCGATACCAAGGAAGCATGCAAACGTTGCTGATTTTCTAATAGACCCACTAAAATGACAATGAACAGCTTGTTGATGCCGATTAAACTGGCTTGATTCTAGAAAGGTATCTTAACTTCGATCCTGACATATTTGAAGTGGCACTGGATGAAGAACTTGGTGGATCAAACTGATGACACCATCATTCTGATAATGATGATTCTGCTTGAAAATTCCTAAACCAGATGTTTCCAAAAAAGATTTTTTACTGATGTTATTGAACACAAATAAAGAAAATAATGCGCAACTGACGAATGTGGGGTCGTAAATGGATCATGAGGAGAAAACAATTTGGATACTGCAACACTCTTTTGCTATAAAAACGAGCTGCGGATTCATGACAACTAGCAATTTTTGTCCGTTGCCGACTTCGAAAATCTTTTTGAGGTGAATCTGATCGAGGTTTCAAAAGGAGGACGCGTCAATGTGCGAGTTGATGCCCTTACACACGATCGTTTTGCGATCACTGGTAAGCGCCGATATTCATGACGCACGCCTTCTGATTAAAAAATAAAGCTAGGATGCAGCACTTGTTTCCAATAACCTATCCCAATTTATTCTTTAGCTCCTGCTAAGTTTCAGGGATAAGGGCAAAGAAATACATAATCTTTGGATAAGGAAACGTACTCCAGACAGCTATGAATCGAGAGGTCGTGGAAATATCACAGGCTACCCTGCCGAGTTCTCCTCTTTGATAGTCCTAATCGTTCACGCACTTGGTTTTGTGATTGTGAAATATCAACTGCAATCTTCTATCATTCCGGCTTTTTCTTTATGGCAGCTCTCATGAGACTTGAGCATTAGAACTCTATTTGTGGCTAATGGTTTATGGTCTATCCTGTGTGCCGCAATCAAAGGCGGCTTATGGCTCATCGTGTGTGCTTCCGGCTTCGTGACTTATGGCTTATTCCGCGTGCTTCTAGCCTAAGGTAACCAATGAGCCACTAGAGGGAGACGGAGATTTAACTGCCATCAACTGTGACCAACAGTAGGCGAAGCAATACATGGTGTAGTCACAGTTGGAAACTGGCCGAGACCTTGTTTAAAAGATGACGCTTCGTGGTCTCACTGATGTTGAGGCTCATTGATCTAGGAGTCTAAACAAATCAAAAGATTCTATACGGAATGGGGCGCATTTACTTCCAACCAAAAATATTTCAAACAAAGCTGCAAGGTATAATGTGCAAAAGCAAAACTGCATTATAAACTTTTTTGCTATTTGCTAGGTGGTAGGAAATGCAAATATATTGTACCCAGCATCTAGACGATGCAATGCAAGTGCTTTGTGCTCCATAAATTAAAGTTGGAGAGCGTATTTATAATCTCAAACAATTTTATTTGAACAAAACTTGCTTTACCCTGATCTCTAGCCAGGTCAAAGAAGAGCAGAAACAATCGTGAAGTACAGCAGCACTCCGTTTTTGATTTACGCGAGTCGCATGTTCTGAGGTTTGAACAGTCATTTATCTCACACGATTTTGAGACATTCTTTTTTGTGCTGATATAGAAGAAAAGTGTGAAATTTTTTTATCAATTTCTTGAAGCTTCAATGGGAACTATTCCTCGAGATGTCGTGTACTTGACAAATACGGATGCTCCATGGAAGAACCCCTAGTGAAACTGTTGATTGAGCAGCGATGGATTGCTTTTCGAAAACGAAGATGGGAATTGTGCAACATCCTAAAAGTTAAAGTGAAGAAAGCAATATTCAATGCAAAGGCAACTTTTTAGAAAGAAAGCAGCGTCAGTGAAAGCCATGTGGTTTTACATGAATTTTGAATAGGAGCGACCAACAGACTCTTTTTGTTTCGCTGGTGATTCTTTTGCAGATGATTTTAATAACTGTTTCAGCTGTGTGATGAATTGCTCATCTCCTTTGCCTGACTTTCAGAGTCTGAGGGATGATGGATAGTTTCCGCAGTGTGAAGTCACAGACATATGGGAAATGCTTTCTAACCTCCGCTCTAAAGATAAATGCGATAGTATCCCAACTCTCTTATACAAGCGCTCAGCCTTAATACTTGCCGAACCTATCCAGCACATGATCGCACACAGCATTCGTCAAAGAAGGTTCCTTCTCGTTGGAAGATCGCCGACGTTGTCCTTGTACCTAAAACCAGCGATGCTACGATTACGGAAGCAAGACCGATCAGTCTCCTCCCAATTGTTGTTGAGAAGGTAATTCCCAAAACTTGTTGAGAAGGTAATTCTCAAGAATCTCAGAATGAACCTAACCTCATCATTAGGAGAGTTGCAGTTTGACATCAGGAAAAGATCTTCGGCGACACATGCAGTAATTGCTGCTCACGATAGTCTCATTAAGAGTTTTGATGATCCCCGGATTGGCGCGACTATATTTGTCAGCTTCGATTATTCTAGGGCGTTTGATCGAATTATGCATCTCGATCTTCTCTTGAAGGTTTAGGATATGTGTATGCCAACTGGTTTTGTTCTGATTCTGAGAAATTATTCATTTAATCGTTAGCAACGTGTACGTTTTCAAAGTTCGACAAGTGTCCTTAGGGAGGCAAACACTGGGGTTCCTCAGGGTTCCCTTCTCGATCCGTATTTGTTTGGACTTTATATATCTTATCTTCTTCCACTGAATTCGGCTACCTGCATGGTTAAGTACATGGACGATGTGTGTCTAACATTCAGCATACGAAAGGAAAAGGTCAACAAAAACATTGAGATCTTAAGATCAGAAATCGACCACGTTATTCAATGGTCTGAGGAAAATTGCCTAAATTTGAACGAAGAGAAAACGTGTGGCTTAATCAGCTACCTTGGATCATTCAAAGATACTTGTGATGTTGAGTCTTGTTTCTTATTCATCGAGTTTCAGCGATCTTTAAGGTTTCTCTGAGTCATACTTGAGGATTCTTTTGGTTGGAAATCTCATATAGACTTCATCTAGAGGAAATGTACCCGACGGCTGTACATCCTGAGAAGAATAAAGTCCATCACCAATGACGAGGAGTTTGTCATAGTATACAGCGCTTTGACACGCAGCTTGATTGAATATACTTGCCCCGTTTTTGTTGCTATCTCGAGTGACTCAAGACGTCTTCAGGCGATTCAACAGAAGTGTCTCAGAATTAAGGGTATTTATCATTAACTGATCTCTCGTTAAGATGAAACTCGCTTGCAGCAAGACTATTTCATAATTTGGAGGACCAGGATACCATAATTGCATACTTGTTTCCTCCCACTCTTCCTTCTGGTCTAGTATCAGTGTCTTCTGAAGGACTACCACCCGAGGCGATGCCTTTTTGCCGCACATGTGCGTCATTCAGTCCCTCACTTTCTAAAACTAACTTTTGCATACTTGCTTTTCTTTCATACAACTTGCTTTGAACTTTATGTAACATGGATGCATTCTTGATTCACATAATTGGTTCAATAAACGTATCTGTCTCTGTCTAAGCAAAAATGTGTTTTCGCTTTCATATGATGGCCATTAGCATGAATTATAACATCACAAGAGTAAAAAGAAGACAAACACCAAATAAAATTATATTTTCACTGAAAGTTTTGCCTTTGTCAAGGATAGAATGGAGAGAGATTCACGCGTTCGGCGCATGCAAAATCAACAAAATTTTCAATAAATTAATTTATCAACAAAAAACGTTTACATGAGTGACATCTGTGAAATTTGCTTTTCAAGTTTGTCGTTGATAAATTCATTTCTGTTTCAAGGTATTGTAAATGCTACATGCGTTGAATACGCGAATACCCGTGTTTCTTTTTACCCGTGATAGTCCAAAACGTTGAGTTAAAAATACAAGGTGAGCATAAAGTCTTTCCCTGATTACAACAATCAATATTGTGATGTTTTATTCGAAATTTAAATTCTTTGACAATGCCATTCGTAAACTTAGACGTCAAAGTTTTGATTTAATCACTTTAGAAGTACCACATCAATCAAGTCATGCATAAAATTTCAACTTAATCAATTCTTATCAATTGATAATAATCTCTGATAAGATCTGACTGATCTCCGATAAAGACATCTTTGAAATCTCTTAGCATGATAATGAATAATTGTTGATACAAACGATAATTCTTGAGTGCCATATTAAAATCAATCAAGTCATATAGTTAGCATTCTGATCTCGTTTTGTTGATCTGCGATTGAACACATATTACATAAAATGAACATGATCTCATTTCATAGTTGACTTGCCGTCTCTCTAGTCATTCAATTTTTTTCATCTTGTTGAATATTCATTTGTCCGTGATAATCTGTCTAACATGGCATCTATGGTGGAGAAAGCTCAATGCGTTCTATGGATTCATGAAACTAAGTCTCCGATAACTGTACAAAGGAATTTCCGATCACATTACGGCCGATCTCCTCCGGATGTGAAAAGCATAAAGAACTGGTACGAAAAGTTCAAAGAGACTAGGAGCGTTGTCGATCTCAATAGAAGAGGGAGACCACCAGCAAGTGGAGAAGTGGTTGAGACAGTACGCAGTTCTTTTGAAAGGAGCAAAACGAAATCAACTCGAAGAGCTTTACAAGAACTTGCTATTCCACATGCTACCGTGGTCAAAATTCTGCACAAACGATTACAATTCCGGGCCTACAAGATACAAATGGTTCAAGCCTTGCAATCCAATAATCGTCCTCAACGTGCAGCCTTTGCAGAAGATATTCTTCACAGAATTGACTGAAACAATGACCACCTCCAGTACATTGCTTTTTCTGATGACGCTACGTTTCACATATCAGGCAAAGTTAATCGCCACAACTTATGAATCTGGGGATCTGCGAATCCACATGTTGTGATGCAGCACCAGAGAGTCAGTGCAAATGTGAATGTGTGGTGTTGTCTGACGCACAGCAGAGTTATTGGAACCTTCATTTTTGCGGAATCGATAATTTTTGCATGGACAAAATCTACCTGGACATGCTGCAACATTTTGCCGTTCCGCAGCTGGCAGACTACCAACCAAACATTGTCTTTCAACAAGATGGAGCTCCTCGACATTGGAGCAGACGTGTGCGAGATTTTCTGGACGAAGGTTTCTCGAACAGATGGATAGAGCGGGATGAACCAACACCATGGCCACCGCGCTCGCCTGACATCACCCCGCTGGACTTCTTCCTATCGGGCTACGTAAAAGACAGTGTTTATCGCTCACCTGTTCGTGATCTCGAAACACTCAAATTACGGATTCGGGAAGCGATAGCGACTGTAAGTCTTGAGATGCTGGAAAACACTTGGAGAGAAATTGATTATCGTTTGGATGTGCTCCGAGCTACGAAAGGAGCTCATGTTGAGGTGCATTGACAGTAGTTGAAATCAAATTAAATAAAAGATATTGGATGAAAAAAATTGCTTTGCTCTAGTAAAGGTTAAATTTGATAAGAATTGATTAAGTTGAAATTTTATTTATGAATTGATTGATGCGGTACTTCTAAAGTGATTAAACCAAAACTTTGACGTCTGAGTTTACGAATGGCATTGTCAAAGAATTTATATTTCGAATAAAACATCATAATATCAATTGTTGTAATCAGGGAAAGACTTTATGCTCGCCCTGTACAATTGCGTAATCACTCGCATACACGTAATTATAGAAATGACATTTTAGATAGAAAAACAGCCTCTCATTATATAGTAAAGAGACTATCACATGCTGAGGAGCACAATTCGAAAACTACACACAGAGAGTGGTACTGAATGCTTGAAAATCAAAAAATCATCCATATACAAACATTTACAGACAGCTGAAATAGCGATTTGCCCACCAGATGATCGAAATTATGTGTGTCAGCTTCCTGCCTGCAATAGTGATCCGTTCAATCTTGATTGCAGAGATGTCAAAAGAAATAAAATTCCCTGTATTGAAAGGCACATCAATTAACAGTGCAGATGAACTATCCCCTTCCCAACGTGAGATAGATAATATTTTTGCTACGTCTCACTGAGATGCCAGCGAAATTTTTGAATACTGAACATTTAAAACAAAAATTAAGAGTCATGCTGAGCGGTTGCATAAACATCTTTTTAACAACAACTTAGCTACCGGAAGCTTCAGAGACTACACTGGAACTTTTATTCTACTTATGCTATATGCAACTGCAGCAGTTCTCAAATGTCATCCAGCCGTGTCGATCTTATGAAAAGGTGTCCTGCCATTAATCAGGCACTATTATCCTATATCACTTTCAGAAATTTCCATTAATAGTTCGTTGCATCATTACAGTCAGTCATCAATAATTTATTACTGCTGATGTGATGCTCTATTAGAAATTTATTTACTATAGAATTATCAAGGGACATGAAGAATTCAAAACAAGAACCGATTGCGTATCCAAAATTGCGGTATTTTGATGAGATACAAAAAATGAAAATAATTGAGTAGCAATGACAAGGAGGTTTGATGAATCGACTTTGAAATGGAAAAACCTTTGGGACGACGATTTTAATAACAGAAAGCATTTCATATTAGTCCTTCAAGCTGCAAATCATTAAAAACGGCAGTTATCAAAGGAAAGTCTATTTGCAAAACTAGCTTCATATAAAATCATGCATGTAGGCTATTATACTCGGACAACAGTGAAGATTGCTTGTTACAAATCAGCGCACATTCAGTAATAATGATCTCGTTAAAGATGTCTGAAACATCAGACGTAGGATTTTGTTATTTAGCCAATTTTGTCATTTGTAAATGGAAACAAATGGAGCATACTCATAGGGAGATTAACTTAGCTCGAAAGATTATCCAATCTGCATGTTGCCCCGTAGCTCATAGGCA
>CAJQUW010000651.1:0-45110 GCA_907163375.1 Prostheceraeus crozeri | reverse complement strand
CATTGGAAGTATTGCTGAAAGGAAACCGCCCTTTTGTGTTAGAGTTTTCCTCTTTCTTTGAAGGGCGACTTTAGGATTGGAGATGAAACGCCATTTCGTAGCATATCGCTTAAGTAACTTTCGTTGTTTTGGCGCTAATTTCTTCGTCCTCAACTTCCTCACATGAGAAATAATTTCACAAATGAATTTATCGTTAGCATGTCGTATAGCATTGTATCGCTGATTTGCTTTCATTCGTCGGAGAGCTTGAATGGCTGAAGAAAACTTTTGACTTTTACGTTTCGCCATTTTACGTTTCGCCATTTTCCGTATTAGTCTTTGCTAAAACCTATCTTTACCACATTTGCATAGGTACTAACTATTGCGACATAAGTGACACTCGAAATGAGCAATATCACAGTGGTTACATTGGCAAAGTTGAATGCAATTACGTATGAAACAACGTTGACAAAAAGCATGCTTACATCTCTTGAAGATGCGCTTTTCATTTCCATCCTTTCGCTTACATACATCGCAACACATAGTTTCACCGTTACTGATGTCTATAGCAAGTCTTTTTGAAGATATGAATTTGCTAGCCTTTTCTAAATAATAGACGCATGTACAGAAGGAATATACTTCGAGAGTGAGCAGACATAGCTCGAAAACCAGTTGTGCCACAATCAAGTACACTGCATTTTCAATTTTTCTTTATGGAAAGTTGAATGTGAATATCTGAAATCGCTTCAATCACTAGACTGCTACCATGATGGTTAAATGCGTTAAGACGTTCAGCAATTTTTATCATATGCCTTTTAAAAAATTCTTGGGGGTGATCTACCACTTCCATTGAGTAAGAAGCAAAATGGAAAGATCGACTTTCCACCTCTTGCTTTCCAAAATGACTAAACTTAATTTTCGCAACTAATCGCGCCATGATAATGCTATCAGAGAATGTATTCATTAATTCTAGAAAAAGAGTGCTAGCATCATCGACCACTGCTTCGATGTCGGTCTCATCTTTATGAAAATTTATCACATAATCTTGAACAGCTCCTTTTAAACTTTGCCTATGAAAACGTAATGTTCCGCAGTCGTTTGAGAAAGACATGATCGCCCTTTATCTAACCCATCCATTGCATGAAAACAACAACTCTTCTCATAGTAACATTTATTGAATAACGGTAACAAGCATGCATTATAAATCAATGGTTTGAAAGAGATAAAATAGATACAGCTGATAACTATCATACAGCGAGCAATGATAACCATACAGGACTTTGGCAGTGTTGAGGTAAGGAGGAAAGAAGCATTGGTTATGAACGTAGCTACTACAACGAACAGACAAAATAGGAACACACAAATCCTTAAAACGTTTCGTGACTTCATGATAATGTTGATTCACTCTACTATCCCAAGGTGGGAGCAAAATATCATCAATGATTAGATTGGAAAATACTTTCCTCTCCTTACCAGGATTATTACAAAAGATGCGTATAACATTGAAAGCAGCTAACCATCGTTTAAAGTCAATAAGAAGAGCACTCTCACAAGAAAAGCCATAGTCTTGCAAATATTTCAGATTAAGTCCATGAATGTGTTTTCTCGCCATTGATCAACATTGGGATCGCAGTTGGCATGTTGATGATAGACACTAACAATCTGATATGTCCAATTGTTCATAGCAATAGCACTGAGCTCCTGTACAGGTTCACCCTCACAATCCATAAAAATGATGATAGAAGCCTAAAACGGAAATTTACACATCTAAGGAAACGTTCTATAACATATTACAAAATGAAGAATTACATCGATGCTTTTCACGACAAAATACACAAATGATATGATGGCAACGAAGAAGTAAAATGTATCTAATAAGACCACGTCTACGACACTCAAAGCACATAAGCGAATTGTCATAGGGTAGAGTTAGGAAAGGACTAGCAATTCTCCTTCTTTGATTTGCGTTTTGATGCAGCATTCTTCTCCGACTTGCGCTTCGTACCACTGCTGTTAAGGATTTGATCAATTCTGTCATCCACGTTGGGTGGTTTTGGAATATATAGGATGGATTCCATAT
Organism: Prostheceraeus crozeri; assembly: GCA_907163375.1. Taxonomy (NCBI): domain Eukaryota; kingdom Metazoa; phylum Platyhelminthes; order Polycladida; family Euryleptidae; genus Prostheceraeus; species Prostheceraeus crozeri. The sequence continues at coordinate 43,051 of CAJQUW010000651.1, read as the reverse complement.
GCATGGAGAGAGAGGCTATTTTATTATCCTTGTGTCGACCATAATATAGCCCATTCACTTTGAAAAGGATATCCCAAGTACCTTCTCCGAGCTCATCACATCTGATGGGTATTGATTAATCTCCCTCCTTCTTATAGTAAGTACACCAATGTGATAGCGGTAGGCAAATGTGATTACCATCCCAAATCTTTCTATAGGGAGTATCCTTGTCATCTCTCGCCTTCCACTCTTGAGCAAGAGGAGTAGGAATGTCCATATTTAATGTCACGTACTCCTCAATAATATCAAGTTGGTGGCGAATGTACGGACTCACGGGGATCAGTATGTAGTCCCCATACTGATTGTGCATTATCTTGACATCCGTGGAAGGGAGCATTCCCGTTTGGAGTACTACGCTATGATCATCATAACGCAAGGCTTGTTTAAATTTACGCTGTACCGGTGTAGGATTATGTACCTTGGTTGTTTCTTCCACTGGCCTCAGTTGTAGATGATCTGACCGTAGCGAACCTTGTAACGTTTGACCGCCATTTTGTCCTACTAGTGCAGCAGATGGAGTAGATGCCTGAAAATGAAAAAAGATTGTATTAAGTTTACGTTCAAGGGAGGAGAGGGAGGGAAGTAGCGACTTACCATTTTAGTTGGATAATAGAATAGGGAACTAGGGAGAGAGAAAATGTGCGTCCGTCACTCGTGCAATTCAACGATGGAATGATTCTCACTGTGGAAGGCTCGCTATTTATAAAGAAATGCTTGATTCTCATTGGATGATGATCCTCATTGGACAATAACATCAAGCTGATTCCAAATCTGGCCTCCGTTTACCAATCCGAGCCTTCATTCGCCCGCTGGAGCTGTTTCTTGGGAAATTCTAACTCTGTCGTTTTTCGTCAAACTCCCAAAATCTTAAATGGCGTCTCACATCTAAACGAAGACAGATATGAACAAGCCGATTCTTTCACTGAATTTGTCTCACTCTTAGCTTTCAAACGAGCTATCGCACGACAAAATCCGTCCACTGGAAGCCAAAATCGAAGCAAGCTGTCCAGGGGGGGGGACGTCAGCCGAAAACTTTTTCTCTCCGATTGACTTGAAACTCACCCTACCGATGCAGAATTTCACGCTGAATCCGAATCTGACCTCCGTTTTCTCATCCGATGCTTCGTTTTGACGCTACACACCAAAACGTCCCAAATTCTAACTCTGTCGTTTTTCGAAAAATGTTGAAAATGTTTTCTCACCGATTGCCTTGAAACTCACCCTACCGATGCAGAATTTCACGCTGAATACGAATCCGACCTCCGTTTTCTCATCCGACCACTCCTTCCACTCGAAACAACCCATTTTACAACCCAACATTCAGCAGATTGCACGAAAAACATCACACACTATAGCCTCAAGACTAATCCTGGCGGTCGCCCACGTCAACCTAGACGGTCGCCCACGTCAACCAGGCGGTCGGACCAACTCACCCGAGTCTCACACTCTGTCGTTGCAGAGGGGGGGGGAGTCAGCGAACATGTTGTGAACGTGAACCCACCTGGCCGGCACACCACGACAGACCACAACCTCTGTCGTTCCAGAGGGGGGGGACTCAGACACGAAGCACCACGGCGGCCGACCACGACACTCTGCCGTGCCAGAGGGGGGGGGACGTCAGCGATGGCGGCCATCTTGCGCGGTCCAGAAGTGGAGTTTTACTTACTACTGCTGATAAAAATGCTACTTACATAAGTAAGGTTATTCAAAACGAATTGCTTTTATTAACCCTTATCAGGACAATTGTATACAAATTGTCAACATTCAGACTTCAAGATAGGATTAAACCAAAACTATTGGGAGTATATGAATGAAATTCCTGGACGATGGATGTTTTTTATAGTTCTTTAGAGATACAATAGCGTCTGGGTGATTATTTGATCTAATTATGTGATTTCAGAATTTTCACTTCATCAGGCCAAGCGTTTACAATTTGTAAACATATACGAAAAGACCAGGCGCGTACCCAGGATTTTCGTTTGGGGGGGGATGATATTTGAATACTGACCTCAAAAATTTTAGAACTTGTATGAATAGACCTAGTCGATTTAGCTGCATGTGATTTACCTGTTGAATCAAGCCAAATCAAATGTCATATACACTTGCGCTCAAACAATACAAAAATCTGTAAAACTGCGTTCAAAATATATTAAAAGAATGTAAATTACATATAATAGTACCGGTACATGCATATCTCTCATGCATTCATTAGCCTATATGTATTCAATAGATATTATAAAAATGGATGAATAAAACGGATAATAATATGATGCAAATTTATTCTATCAATCGCAATCGAGAATCAAATATTCTCGCATATTCCTGTACAACGGAATCGTAGCACAACTTAATGTCCTTGTGAACGGCCAGAAGTGCGAGTCCGTTTAGACGCTTTTGGCCCATCATTGCCCTATGATGGGTTTTAAGTAAGCGAAGCAGGCTGAAAGATCTCTCAGCTGTACATGTTGTCACTGGGGTGACCAAAAAAATGGTTAGGAGTTTATATACATTTGGATAGAGATCCTTATCACACTCTCTCAGCGCCTCCGTCAAGCTGAGCTCCAATCGGTTGGACGATGGCTGTTGTCGCCAAAAGTCTTGCCAGCGTTCAAACTCTGCCGAGCAAATTGCAGGGCTCTCTAGAAAGTACCGGTATTCAGTAAATGCATCCCGGGCTATCGAGGAACTGTCGGCATCATTGCAATGGGCAGGCAGCAATTTCGCCATTCGCATTGCTGTCTTCGCCGATACCGAGAAGCGCTCTTTGAATTCACTGACCATCAGGTCTAAGAGCTTGTACCAGACGTTCCGTCTATAGTAGTCGAAAGCCGTTTCCGCCTGAAAGGGAAAATCTGGGTAAACCCCCAGGAATAGTTGTGAGGCGTCTGACTCTCCGATGTACCTCTAATAGGCTTATGTGTATTATATTACTCAGCTACTTTAACTTATTGGAAAAATCGGGCTTTAGGCTGTCCTATCGTAAAAATCTATCATAGAGCTGTATTTCAATAAATGTTCGTAGTCATTGGTAATCGACAAAATTACACTGGCTCAGGTAGAAATAAAAATACCGTATGCACATATGAGTCAAACATCAAATAGTCCACTGACTAGTGTGTTAGGCCTAACTGATCTTAGCAAACAAAGGTATTTAACATAGAAAAAACTTACTGGTACGTTACTGGACCGCAACGTGGCATTGGTATCGGGTATCCGCTCTGCCGCTCATATTTTTCTTGGGCCTCACTAAAGATGTGACGGAACTTTGCGTCATCGCAATCTGCACGCCATGTTGAAAGCCTGCTAATAACTCTCTCCACCTCCTGTGTTGCGGTCACGAGGTTCATCGCCTTTCCCTGGAGTACCACAGACAAGCCCTTGGTTTCTCCGAGAATTGTCTGCAGCATGTGCGCTGTCACCAAGAACGTCGGTCCGGTTATTGAGTTGTAGATGGCGACGTCCTCCTTCTCGAAATACTTTACAGTAGCATCATACAGCTGGATAAAATCGAATATGCTGCTATGTGATTCGATAAAGCGTGTCGGGCAGTAGGGCTTGAGGTGGATTTTGTTGTGTCTCTCTGACACAAGTTTCTCAGACTGAAAAAAATGACAAATTTCACTCTTCACATGTTCTCCTATATTAATGTATATGGACCTATGCAGTCTGTACAATAGGTATGATGAGTGACTATTATTGAATCAATTATTGAATAAGTAACATGATGAATGAAAATTCAGTTGGTACGAAAGTTTTTTGGTACGTGAATTTATTCATTTGAGATAGACTAAATATTCATTCTTTAAAGAATGATTCCAATTGGATAGTCTTACATCAGCTGCCCATGCTGTCTTATACCTGCCCTGAACATTTTGTGGCTATTATTTTTTAACTTTACGTCCAACTAATTCGCTTTCCCAGTTAAGTACGATAATCATATTTGAAGTAGGCGAGTCACATGAACAACACGTGTAGTGATTATTTAATAAATGAATTGCCCAAACTTCATGTTTATTACCCTGATTAGAAAGAAATGTGTGAATGAAAATGCATATGTGCTGTACTAAAATATAGGCTATAGAAATATACTACAAACAAATGAGAAAATTCTATTTACCTCTAGATCCTTGACTATCCTCTCGAACTTTTTGGTTCGAACACTAGAGTGAACGAAATAGTTGCTCGCCGAAGTAATAGCTGAATGTACAGCTCGGACCTCTCGAATCCCCTTCTTGTTGTCCATCCCAGAGCGACCTGTCAAATTGGCACAATGGCTGTAACAGTGGACGTATACAGCATTTGGTGCCGTTCTCCGAATACGTGCTTGTACGCCATTTTCTGTTCCGCTCATGACTGCTGCGCCATCATAGCCTTGAGCTACGAGCATTGTCATCGGCAACCCAAGGTCCTTCAATTTGCGGGTGATGGCGTCGACCATGGCACCAGCATCCTGCTCCAAGAGATCGATGAAGCCGACGAACCTCTCCTGAATTCCACCATCCTTGTCAACATACCGAATATTGACGGAAAGCTGTTCAGTCCGCGAGACGTCGCTGGAACCGTCGACGATGATGGCAAAGAACGAAGTTATCGGCCGAACGATTTCCCTCACCATGATGCTCTCGACGCATTCAATCATGCGGTTCTGCACTTTAGGCGACAGGAAGGTTGCATTCAGAGGGGATGTTGACATGAGTTTTGCCAACTCAAGATCACGAAGACAGCGCTCTTGAAGGAGTACTCGCAAGTTTCCTGCAGAGTAAAAATGTATGGCTTTGGATTCTCCGTTGCATATCGATATACTTGGTATTTTTTGAAGTACTGTACATGTATAATATCTCTATCATGGTGACAACATAACTTATGAACAGCAAATGAGAAAAATAAAGTTATAAAATTATTGATTCTCGAAATGCATACAGTACATACCGGTACGTATACACGTACATACCAAAGTGTTAAGTAGGAGTATATCTTACCTTGGGTGTAATCGATTGACTCCTCGTCTGTCGGAATGAACAGTCGTCCACTGTCTTCTCGGTGACCTCGAATACCTTGGTTAGTGCGACCGAGTTGTTCAATTGCGTTCAAAACAGCTTTGAAGATGTACCTGTAATTGAATTGAAAACTGAAAGCCTGTGTAGGCCGTTTCATAAATTATAACTGCATCTAGCAGCAAAGTTTTCCTAAAAAACACGCTCGTAATATTATAGCCATTTCATTTCATACTACTTTTCTAGGTCTGCAACTACCAGTTATTTATCAACATAAGCATGGATTACAATGACTGGGCCACTACCAGTGTATACATGTGCTGTATAGTCTGCAGCTAGTTAACAACTTACCTATTAGCTTCCAAATCGATAGCTGCTTTGGTTTTGATCTGCTTGGAGACATCACCAGGGCCATCGACTTTTTCTTGAGAAAGAATTTGTCGTTGGGACTCTACCGATAGAGCATGATAACTGCTTGCCAAATGCTTTGTATAGTAGCCATCAGCTCCGTAGATCTTCTTAAAGTTAGTCATAGGTTTCGTGACTAACACGCCAACTTCTTGATGACCACCCTTGCCAACCAAAGACGGTGCGAATAAAACGCAGGGTCTGTAAATAATGACAAAAATAGTATTTAATCACTTCAGTTTGAAAACAATATATCTATGTTTAGACCTACGAATTGTAAAATATTTTTCTATCGAAATTTCATCTCATATAGCAAACACGTTTATCTAATACTGATGGATACTAATCAAAAGTAGAATACCGCTTTCAAATATAAGCAAAATGCTGTACAGGTACATGTAAATCAATAATGCCATATTAATAAATGCATCATTTTAATATGCATTACGAGTGTAAGAATATCTTAGCCGTTATTTGTTCTTCTTAATTATTAATACGCAACCTGTCATACAGCAACAGATACTTACAAACACAGAACTCCCTTCAGTTTAGGAGAATAGTAGAAACAGCTATTTCGCCCTTCCAGATGACTCTGTTTAAGATGGTACTTCTGTGCTTTTCCTTGCATGAAGGGAAGATCATAGTCGGATCCAACTTTTAGGGTAGTCAACATGAATCTACGTTTAGCTTCGTAAGTCATTTGGCCGCTATTGCGAAGTTCCATGGCATCGGCTATGTCCAGATGTGGGGCTAAGGAAGAGCTCAGAGATTTAGACTCGGCGGTATTTGACTGACTGCAAGTCATGGTTGTGGACGGCGGGGCTTCGGAGAAGGTTGTGGAACTTGTTGATGGGTCGGTTTCTGAAAGATGCATTACATGAATGTTTGTAAACCTCGATGACACCGAATGAATTAAACGGCCTACAACTTCAGCTAATATGACAAATATGTACAGCCCTTGCTTGTCAAAACAGAAACACTTTCTGATTTTCTAATAATTTCATGAGTATTTTCAAGGATGCATGTCGGCTTACATGTGGATGTGTGAATGCAATAGCGGATAGTACGGCATGATATGCACCGTAGTATACGGTATAAATGTATAACATGCATATGAAAGTTGAATTTTACCTTGCAAGTTATACTTGTAGTTAAAATATAAATATATGTTCTTGTACATGTACAGTACATGTATATGTCTTCCTACCGTTAGGAGTAACTGTTGAAGACTCATGGAGAGTAGACACCAATGACGACTGCTCTTTTCTGGATTTTTTGAAGAAGTTGTCTAGTGGACCACTTTGCTTCCTTTTCATTTTGTCAGTGAGCCCTAAAGTAGGCACATAATGTAAGCAATAGGAAAATGATATATAGTATTGATAAGTACGTGTACGTATACGTAGCATACAGTAAGTGATGGCCAGCCGTCACCTGTGGTTATCTTACACATTTATCATGACCGAATCAGTGGTACAACTATGCATTGGAAATTAGTTTGGGGGCATCGCTTGCCGACAAAATTTATTCAAGTGCTGACAAACAAAAAATACAAAAGAGCTATAAGTATTACTAACGTGTTATCGTATTAATGCCAATAATGATGGCTGATATTCACGTAGGCCAGCAGATTCAGGTGATTGACTTTTTTCCTCAAAATGTTTAGTTCATCAACCTATTTGAATTATTTCCATGCTTCGTTGAATCATCAAAATCTCAAGATAAAGCTATGTAACCTTAACAAACTTAGGAATTACAATAATCAAACACATTTCGTCTTGTTTCACTTCTCTCTATAAGATCTTTTGACGGTTCTTTGACGTAATCTGATCCAACCGTTCCTTAGTAGGCCTATCTAATCAGCAATCGACTCTTCCGTCAATGACATTTCCTCAGAGTGGGTTACGCCTTGGCTACAGACATCAGATAAACCTATTACAGGTAATGTTCAGATAAATTATCATACGTTTACGAACTCATACATTTTAGATAACGGATCATGATTCTTTTGTGTATTTTGCAAGTATATTTTGGTCCTTAATTCCTAACCTAACTACCCTCAAGGTGAGAAGGAACCACCCTCTCACGATCGGAGCTGCTGGCGAATTGAGTGCAGCATTAAACTTCCGTCTCATCTATCAGATCGGTCCTTCTCGAATGGTTGATTCGATCAGGGTACCTGTTAGATTCAATGACTGTCGAAGTCGCTGCATTCAGCACTACCCCCAGACAGGTCATCCGATCAAGGTAGGGGCGGAAAAGTCAAACTAATTTATTAAGGTGGCCAACTTAACTAGGGGACATCCTACTGCTATTGGCCTAGTCGGTGATGCATCTAAGCCCATGAGTTTTTCTTCCTTCGACTGCTTCGTTAGCGTTACTCTAACGCATTCCCGCCAAAGACAACCACCCAGGAATGATTCCCGGGGCCGAGGGTTGTCACGTCGAAGTAAGTCGAATCTGCTACCAGAAGCGAAGCAGCGGCAGGGCTCTGTTGCCGCTGTGGAGGTTACTCCGTACCGTATATTGCATCACCGACCTTGATTGAGATTTCATCATTTTATTGCATTGAAAATGCAAATCACTCATAAGCATATATGTACTTACTCTTCAGTTAAAATATAATTTGACAGCAAGTCAATGTGATAAACTGAATCTGTCTGTAGTTACGACTAAATTACTTATAAGTCAAGCCATGCTTCTATGAACAAATGAAACGCGAGAAACTTGGCCTAGGCATGTTGATTGGAAATGTGGTGATAAACAAAACATGTACGCACGGATCAAACTCACCTCATTTCTTCAGTTAATGGATTAAACAGCCGCTGGAAATTGCATCCCAATATCTCCAAATGTGTTATCACAACAGGAAGTCGCAACGATTCTCGCTGAATCGCCTCTTTATCATGATAAACAAAGGTGTTGAATATTTCATTTCCGGACAATAAAAGCAAAACTACATCTGCATACTGAACTCTTCGCCCACTTTCAAGAAATATCAACAAAGATACATTAAATTCCGACCTAGGAACTTGGAGGGGAATAGGATTAACGACTTTCACATATTTGTCGATGACATAATCACCTGCGTCATACCCATACCCGTGTATCGTGAAGGATGAAAGAGGAAATTTGATCAATAGTCAAAATTGATAGAAACTTATAGAAATTTATAAGGTATATATTCAAGTGTTAAATCAACTATTATTGGTCTGAAATTGAGTAATTTTATTTCAAAATAAAGGATGATTTATTAATTTTTACGAAAGCCGACACTCGATATTTTCACATGCTCAGTATGCCTAAGTTTCTCCCTTTTTCATACCACTTAGAGTTTCGAATTTCGGGGGGGGATGCATCCCCTGCATCCCCCCCCTTCGGTACGCCACTGGAAAAGACCAATTCAGTCGATATTTCTACTTATTCTAATACCGCTGTCTAGCACAACGCTTGGGAAGCATCAATTCGTTGCTTAGGGAGTAACAGTGATAGCTGCCATTGGTCGCTCCATTGACGTATCACTATTCAATGCGCTGCTACACTGCTCCTTATGTATAGCATGCATCACTATCCTAACACAAGGTGAAGATTTTGTGAAGAGATTTGAGTAGGTCGTTGCGAGCATGTCCGGTTGAGAGAGCCGTCGAACAACATTTCTTGAGGCGATCCGTAGCATGGGCATATCAGCCAACGACGAAGATGATGGCGCAATGACTGTTGGTAGTGAGAGTGCCAGTGAACATAATGACTCAGAAGTCAGAATTACAAGATATAAGCCTTGAAGATGCAGATGATATGGATATCGACGTACCCCAAGAAGAACTAGTTGATTTTAAACACTTTGGTTGATTTAGAAGCGAATATTGATGATTCAAGCAACAGCAGTGACAGTGAAGCAGAAGTCGCGGACTCCTATCACTCCGGAGGAGTGACTTATTCATCAAATCCATTTCCTCAGCGCCGACAACGCCGAAATATCCTCACTGAACAACCGCGAATTACTGTGTCGCCTTCAAATGAAAGAGAGGCCTTTCTTGTACTATACAGTGAGGATATTATTCTTGAAATTCTTCGAGAGACTAACCGCAAAGCCCGTGATATACGACATGAGCGACGACTATCCGTCAACTCGGTGACAAAAAATTTCATTTATGTTGAATTGGAAGCTGGAATATCTATCATCATTCGCGCAGGCCTGGACAGAGACAACCTTACTTCAATAGATAAGTTCATGACAGCAATATCATTCTGATGTCCTATGTGCCGAAGCGCAACAGAAACGTACTGATGCTTTCTTCTTCACACTCATCCTTTACAGTGGCTGGTGGAGACAGGAAGCCTTCAATTATTTTGGATTACAATCAGAGTAAGGGAGGTGTGGACACTTTAGACGAAAACGCAGCGTTGGCCAATGGTCATCAATTACAACATGATAAATGTTGCTTGTTGCAATGCCTACGTGGTTTTCAGGAGAACCCATCCGAGAATTACGAAACGCTTGTTTTTGGAACGATTAACATTCCAAATGGCATCCAAGCAAGTTCATCAACGATCACGAAAACTCAGAAGAGACTGTCTCGAGATTGCCCAGAAGATGGGATTCGAGATTGTTGAGAGCTCAAGTCATCTCAGCACACCTGAAAGCCGACCTAAGACACGCCGCTGCTCTACATGTGCTGTTCACACTCGCTCCGTTTGCTGTGTCTGCTCCAAAGCTGTTTGCCCACGTCTCAGACGTCAACAAAAGAATGAATATTGTCCTTTCTGTCAATAGAATTGGATGTACTGTAGCCCGTGTCTCTTTTGTAATTAGAATCGTCATTGCTGATGTAGTCTTTGTTTCGATTTTTATCATGGTATACTTTACTTGACATAAATATAGGTCTACATGTATCGGTATTCGACCAAAAATTTACATGCATGCGTGTACTGGTGTGTAATAAATACAGTAAGCCAACTGGAATATGTAATGCTTTTTTGACTGGGCCTAAAACTATTAGCTCTAAAGTGGAGACATGCTGACAATTGAAAGCCTACAACTATTTAAGCCTTATTTGCATGCTCTTTTAATGTCGTATTTATAGCATTCAGCTTTTTTGTCATTATTAGCACAATTGGCAGTGAGTATTTAGCATTTTTCGTGTATATAGGCCTATAGCGCGTAGGCGCATTGTAGGACTACTGAACGCCGTACTTGTATTAGAATAAGAGCGTTTATGTCGCATTAGGTGCTTGCCATTTTATATTTAGCTTTTCTATTTAGTCTTAATTAGTTTATAGCATTTGAATCCTTATAGGCATACCTCGAAATTTCGAGATAGGCCTACAGGGTAGGCCTATATATAAGGATTACGAAAGCCTATCTTTGTATTGACATACTCTTTTATGTCGCGTTTAACATTCTCATCTACCATTGTGACATTCCCAAACATCTATTTAAGAGTTAATGCCGATAAAGCAATCTATTTGTTATTAAAAGCATTGTTGACAAATTGTAAACAGTTGGCCAACAAGCGTCTCCGAAAACCTTGGCCTGATAAGGGTTAATGGGTAAAGAAATTACATCACAAATTGTTCAAAGAGTGAAGGATGCTGGATTTTGGAGTCTGTTAGCCGATGAAACCACGGATAGAGGCATGAGAGAACAAATGATTCTAGTTGCCCGGTATGTCGACAGGGATTCAAAGACCAATTCTTACATTATTCGCGAAGATCCTTTTTGTCTTGTCGACATGTTTCATCATTTATACAGCAAATGCTTAAACCACGACATCGAGGTTCGTATTGGTGGTGAAGAAATAACAAAGACAATAACAGAAAAAGTGAGAGATTGTAAGCTTGATTTTCATGACCTCGTCGGACAATGCTATGATGGCGCTGCATCGCTGTCCGGTATTAATACTGGGGCCGCTACCCATATCCAAAAAGTAGCACCTCAAGCAGATTACTTCCACTGTGTTAGCCATGCATCGAATCTGTCGTGCTCAAAATGTCTTACCATTCGGCCAATTCGAAATGCTCACGACGTCATTTGTGATACGATCAGGATGTACAGTGGACCTACGCTACGGGTGTAAGTAATTATAACTATACTATGACTTCTAAAATCGTACCGCCCCCCTAAGATGAGCTCCTGGATCCGCCCTTGATAGAATCGATCACTAACTAAATGCATGATAAAAATCATAGTATTTCACCAACATCTACATTTTCGGTTTCTGAGGTTTCCTTTGTTGTATATGTACAACACCATGCAATAACGGAGAAGTGATATCGAGCGTTCCATAAGGATTTGCTCATTATTAATCAAGTTCAATAGCTTGGAGGCCATAATCGACATTCCTTTGTATGTCAATTCTTGCTTGCAAGAAACCCTTTTATTTCAGATGTCTACCCGCCTCGCTCAAATATCTAAATCCTTGGCGATAGCAAGGATGCACGCAAATGATGCCGAGTCACCGATTGGAGATGAAAGTGACGACGAGCATCTGAGTGATGACGTTCAGCAGTCAAGCTCGCGTCGAATTATATTGGTAGTGAGCTGTCAGCACCTGTGCAGAGATTGAGCAGAAAAGACAAGGAAACCATTTCGGTGCAATGCCCAAAAATGATTGATGCATACAACACAAATATGGGCGGAGTCGACCTCTCAGACATGTTGATGTCGCTATACAGAGTTAGAATGAAATCTCGCAAGTGGTACCACCACTTATTTTTTTATTGTATCAACGTGGCGATCATTAACGGTTGGCTACTGTACAGACGACGTCGCACTTCTATGTCCATCCCCAAAAAAGACGTTGTCTTTGCTGAAATTCCAAAGTTCCATTGCAAATAGTCTTTTATCATCCGGTCAACGTCGTAAGAGAGGCCGCCCAGTATCACTTTATAGACAGAGATGACAAAGAGAATCTTCCGTCTGATCAGCATCTGCCGATTTTTATGCAAAAACAACAGAGATGTTCATTTTGCAAAAACCAGTACGCAAAACCGCTGTACACACTCATCAAATGTACTGGCTGCATTCTCAACTTCTGTATGCAACCAAAGCGTAATTGTTTTTACGAATCTCACACCATGTAAAAATTATATTTTTTGGTATATGACTTCGATGCATTTTACCCCCTAGTGAACTTTTATATGTGTGAACAAAGAGTCAGCGAACTTTTTAGATGACATTTTATTCAACCACTGTCATTTTGCAGTCTTTATTGCATGATGTTGTACATATACAACAAATAAATATTTCCTCAATTAGTTGTTTTTCTTTCAGTAAGTGGGTTCCTTACATATGTTCATTACACACCAAAACGAACTTATATAAAAATATTGAGTTCGTTTGCTTCAGTTTTTCGAAATTCATGCAGTAAAGGGTTAGGGAATGCGTGTATGTTTGTTTTAAAATACCTGGATTTGTATTTTGATGAGATCCGCGACAAGTTTTCAATGAAACCGGTTAGTTCAATTAAATGCTCACTCGGTGCGAATCAGTCTATTCCTTTTGATTTCAATTTTTCATTGTAACCTAATTATACGGGCAAATAACATAGAAATCCAAGAAATGGTTTAGATGAGAATCTATTTTGTGCCTATAATAAGATGCTACAAACAAATGCTATAGGCCTACTGGATTAATTTTGCATAAATCTTAATGAAATTATAATATTTTCTGATTCTTCATGTCAGCAACTGTTGAATACGTGTACGTGGAAGAAAAATATTCACACACATTGCTTCCCTTTGAAGTACATAATAGATTTGAATTCAGTCGCATACTAGCCTAAGTGTCCTCGAACTCTATCAATTGCTGATACGAAAAATTAGCTGATCATGAGGGGCGCCTACTGCTTTATTTCTGTTTAGGCCAAATATGATAACATCAGAACCATTGCATAGAAAATGCAGGTCTGCAAAGTTGACCTGGTGTACTGAAATTTCCAATATCTGAATTGGTAGTAGATACATGCATATCCGAATACATTTTCCGTTGCGTACTGTCGGCATTTTGTCATGTTCAATTTCGTCATTTCAGCAATGGGTTCCGTGAAATCTCCGACCGTGTCGCCAAAACGTGAGCAAGATTGTGATAAGTAGACTGAACTCTTCGTGAAAGTTGCATGGTAACTTTTGTAACAAAATCTCTAACATATTCCTATTAATATAGCCTGCTGGTTGGAATAACCGATCTTTTGATTTTTCGGCAACTGGCACCAATGTAAGGTTGAATTAATTGAACATGTCATCCAGATTGTTGCATCTGGCGATCTTTGGATGATTTCCGGAATGCATTATTTTGGGCATGCATCTAGCATGTAGATGCATCCTAGAATACATCTTGGGATGAATCCGGATGCATTATTTTGGGCATACATTGGATGTAGGGATGCATTCCCTCTCCAGTGCATGCCCAAAATAATGCATCTGAGATGCAATTCGTCTTGCTACGGGAAGGGTCAAAAAAAATTTTCCCGACTACCATACCTCGTTCCGACGTCTCTCCAGTGAATCTTTTTGTAGTGGGATGTCGATCAATCCATACCATGTAAACCATACGGTAACTGAGAAATAACAAGAGTTGAGATATCAAGCTCATTGAAATCAGAGCTAGGTCGACATAGCTGTCCACAAGTTTTCCGTCATCACATCGACGCCTCTGAATTTGGATTGACAGTATCAATTCAAATGAAATTTTGCATGTAGAATGCTTAGCTGGTTTTAATTGTAAATCAAAAGTCGATTAACTATTCATTGCTATTGTACTTCTGCAGAAGATGCTCGATGGATCTAAAGATGCGTTCACACATGAGAGCTGATAGATGACCTCCGTTCATCCTGATAGTACACGGTCACACTTGAGATGAAAGTTGCTCCTCATTCTCACGAATTTAACCACCAAAAGCAGGTAGAAGTGGTTTGAGAGCTTCATTTATAGTTGCTCTCTGAGTCCGGTCACACTGCTATCGTCCATCAGCAAATAATTTTGTGATAATTGTTTCTATTTTTGGCGCTAGCGCGTTCACACTTGAGCTAAAACCATCATACTGGTCGCGATCAACAGCCGACGCCGCAACAGTCCGGTTTCGATTAATTTCAACACAGCCACTGCGATTCGCACCTTCCATTGCTTTGCAGGTTATGAAGCTTACTTTGTATTTCTTTCACGAACACAGGTGATTGTCTGACCCATGCAGTCAGTCCCGATTTTCTCGGTTCGATACGTCCCACGATGATATAGTTCTCATATAGTGCGATCAAACTTAAATGTCCACTCGAAGCTATTGCACATTCTGGAGTTAGGCCTAATTAGGCGCACCGGCATCCATCATCGAAAAAATCGAAGCACTCGAAGAAATGCACACACAACCGCTTAACGACAGCAATTGATCTTGATGGAGTTTCTCTCTTTAGTATGTGTTTCCAAACATCAGAAATACTCATCAGAAGCATTTTCTTATTTGGCGATACGAATAATAACTATGGGCAGACGCAGGCTATATTCTATTAACCCTCATACGGCGCACTGTTTTTCCCTACACCAACGGCGCACATGTAACATTTGTTACACTATATACTTATTTCGAGTCCACAAAGGCTATCCGCCAATAAGTCTATATATTAGGTGCTTAACACTTACATTGAATGATTATCTGTTTTTATACATCCCAACACTTTGTTATAACCCCCGAAGCCCATAGAATTAGGAACTTGAAATAGTCATCTCAATTGTATCAAATGTAGGCCTAGATTATTCCCGAAAGATAGAGATAAGAAAATTGCTTTGAAGTTCTTATTTGATATATGTATACGTATCTAATATCAATCTATTACAATATTTTTCTCAATCTTATGTATAAAATGTCAGTGTCATTCATTTTTACATGATAGACGAAGGACGCATGATCAGGACACACAGGGCAGCGACAAGTATCACAAACTTTACGTACTAGTCGGCGTGTTTTCCATACTGCAACGACGAGGTTTACCATCTTGTTGTGCAACTGCTGCTGAAGTCGATGAAGATCCCTCCCGAATAAGCCCAGTGGAAATAATAGCCTTTCTCACCGGAGTTTGCATGTACGGATTGATCGATCGTATTTCGATCAAAGGTATTATCAATTCTTCACAGAGGTCACTGATAAAAAGTCGACGAGCTTGTAATTTCCCTGAATAGTCTTCAGGATGCATGATCCGCCAAAGAATACAAGAATTCAAGGTTGCAAGATCCACGCAATTGAAAAATAGTTTCATAGGCCAGCGATTGATTTTTCGATTACATGAATATGTTTGTACACGCTCGTCGCAGGAATCTAACGCACCTTTCGTTGAGTTGTAGTCCAGTACCATGACAGGTTTTCGACTATGACTTTCGTCCTCAGACACAGCCACTTCATGGTGTATTGTTGAAAGTAAAGTTACCAGCTTTTTCCTTTTGGTCATATAAGAACAAAGCGTAAGGAGTCCGTGAAATCCAAACATTGACGAATACATTTCTCTTCCGCGTGTTATCTTCATTGCATCAGGAATTTCTGCCTTGTTCATTCGGAGAGTTCCCAGTAAGGACAGTTCATTTTGCAGAAGCTCTTTTGCTAGGGGGACCGAAGTAAAAAAATTATCTACAGTTACATTCCGACCCGATCCAAACAAAGGGCGACATAAATCAAGAACTACTCGTTTGGCTAAACCAACTTCTGGCAGATGACCTTCCTTGCCCAAATATATTTGCAAATTGTACGTGTAAGCATTGCTGCTATCATTCAATAACCATACTTTGATTCCGTATCGAAATGGCTTTTTCGGCATATATACTCGAAACGGACACTTTCCGCGGAATCGGATAAGTTGCTCGTCAACAGTCACGTAAGCATTTGGGACATAGCACGCACGGCAGCGACTGGCAAATGAGCTCATGAATTCCCGAAAAGCTGCCAGCTTATCACGACTACGTCTTTCTAACCTGCAAGAGAAGATGTACATGAATAACGCAGACATATATCAAATACACGTACTTAGATCTCACCTTGTTCTTTTATCATCAAATCGAATCATTCTCAGCAGAAGCTTGAACCGGTATAGACTCATGGTAGCACGCAGACGAGAGCAACCATGTCTTTCACTCCATAGTTGTTCATAATTTTCATGTGAAGATCGATAGATTCCGATCAGCAATAGAACTCCAATGAATGCCATCAATTCTGTATTGTCAAGAGGCTCCCAACGCTTGGCTAACCAACTGTCTTCTCCTTGTTGCTGGATCAAACTTCGTGCATAATCATTTGTGTGAACAATAATCAGATTTTGCATTTCTAAAGTTATAAACTGTTCCAACATAAGTCGCTTAGTACCAGCGGAACGTCGAACGCTTGCCGTTGGACCGAAGATATCACGAAAGATATTGTGGGACCGAGTTTGAGATGATGACGGAGGAGTTGATGACCAGGAAATATCTGAATTTCTGCATTGAAAATCGGACACATGGCTAGGAAGGCCAGCTGATGTGTTTGGTGTATGGTCAACTTCATCTACCCTGTGTTCGTCTGTTGAATCGACTTCACTGTACAATTCGTCTAAAACATTATCCTCAGTCTCAGAGGCGCTGTCCGATGCTTCATCATCACTCGTCTCATTCTCAAACAAAGCAGCAATTGCTCTCTGCGCGGCGACTCGACGACCTGACATAACTTGCGTGCTGAATGAATGAAATGAAATGCGAACACTTGAGAACCGAACAACAGAACTTCTCTGTTTGGTCCATGAGTTGTCGATCTACTCATTGGATGATTTGAGGAACGTTGTTGAAATTTATTCCTAAAGATTGCTGCGTCAGTCAAACTAAATAATTAGATTGAATCAAGATTGCTGATCTTATACAAAAGTCATTGAACAACAATGTAACAAACGTTACATGGTGAGCCAAATAAAGGTGGTGATTAAATCTGTGTATTTAAATATAGTACGCCACCATCTAAATTACTAATAACGGTGCAAAATGATAGCCAATGAACATTTATAAGATGTCACCGATGCATAACAGCAAGGAAGCACTGTAAGAAAAATAATGACAAGACAAAGATAAAAGTGTAACAAATGCTACACGTGCGCCGTATGAGGGTTAAAGCACTGTATGCCTATCTTTGTTCTACATTGAGGCATGTGACCTTGAAACGGGAGGAACAACAAATCCCTGCATTTTCAATTGTATTAATACGTTAACAATTTGTACTTTTATCTTGGTTCAATGAGCTGCGAAACTGCTCATATTACGATAGATCAAAAACACATCGAAGAACAATTATCTCGTAAATCCAATGTCATATATTTCATAACAAGAGCAAAAAATATAAAAAAATTATTAGTTTTGAATTACAATAATTTTAGATGCGTCCCAAAAAAAATCTTACAAATATTTTTTGAATCTTCAATAAGTATCACAGGGTTGACATCCATTTACACATGCACATTTCTAAAATTTCGAGCAGCACATGTACCGCACATTTAAAACATCGCAAAATTGTCGTGCATACATGGTCTCTGACTACCAAGTATGATTACTAAGGAGTTAGAGTCATCAACTTTTATCAAAAAGTGATCTCGAGATTGTGCAGGGAGACGACATCTCTCGAAAAACATTGTGTACGATTCAGGGATGACAAGATCAATAAGTGATCATCCAATGTTGAAAAGATAAATAAGACAGAATTGACGAGAGAACGCTTAACTTTAGGAATAAAAAATAACGAGAAAGATTTTTGGTCAATATGCACAAAATGACCAACACGTTCTCTGTGTGTAGAAAAAGAAAAGGAGGTGTTTTGTTTTACTGGCTGCAGGAACTGGAGTATGCTACAACTTCAATCAAATAATTGTCTTGCTTTTAGCTGAACATCCAAACTGCTCAAGCACTATCACATTAGCAAATACTAGACAGGTTAGATATTACTGAGGATTATGGGTTACCTCTGAGCATCTGATACTTCTGATGAGACGTATCATCAAAATTATACGAAACTGTTAAGTTATCACTATTCACCAATCCCTCGAAACAACTTTTTCTTTTACTACCGACCACTTCCATTTTTGAGTTTGACTAGCCGAGTCGCACACACGCATGAATATTTCGTGACGCTCTGTGTCACAGTCTAAACACTTCCCAGTAACAACGTGAAACAGTTGATTCGTCCAAGGGTTGTATTTCCAGTGTTGATTCCCTTTCATATTATGACATGGATAAAGGATGATAGGTGCCCTGTCAACATTCTGGGCGACGTCAAAACAGACCATTCGTTTATCAGGTCTTATGTCTTTATGCCATGTAAATTCGAACGATTGCTCTCCACCTGCACCTGGATTATCTTTGATGCAGGGTTGTAGACTGAAACTTTCCTGCTCTCTCATGAACTGTGTGTCAATGCAATAACCCGGACTGCCGATACTTCGTATTTCACCCTTTGCTCCCGTCGGAGGTTCAACAGGAGGATAGTGTTTTGGTAGATCAAATGCAATTTCCTTCATAAACCACTTGAAAGGTTTACATCGAAGTCGCTGACGGATGGCGCGTTGACTCGTTAAGTCCCCAGGATCAATATTTTTATAATGTGGCCGGCGATGGTAAATATATTTCGCATATTCGTCCATCCAAACCTCCGCTACGCGTCTGTAGTTACGACCAATGAAATCTCCGACACCTGGATTAGAAAATGGAGCGAATTTCCGATAAATATGACCAATTCTTGAGCAAGGTGCGTCAACCATCATGCCACCACATTGCCATATCTTGAAAGAAAGTTCGTATTGTTCCCCTCCCCAAATATCGAGACCTGGGTCATAACCTCCAAGCTCCCAAAACCACTTTCTACTGATAGCAAACAATCCTCCAGCCATCACCGGGCTTTTGAAAGGTCGTGCAGGATGCTTAAGGTCGTCTGCTAGTAGAGGTAAGCGTTTGTAATAAAGTTCCCAGTCGAATGCTCCTCTGGCACCTTCATCTTGAGCTCTATATTCGAATGTCTCGTAGTCAATTACGTCAATGAAAGGACAAACTACTGTCTTGTAACTCTCTGCGATCGGATCCAACAACGGTGGTAGCCAATTGACGTTCGCTTCGCAATGAGAGTCGAGAAAGATAAGAACATCACCGGTCGCATTTTTTGCCCCCAACAGTCGAGCTCTTATAAGTCCCTCTCGCTTCTTTGCACGTATGACACGAACTAACGATGGATAATTGTCTCGTATGTAATCGTCCAATTTTTTTCTCAAAAAAGTTTTCGCCGAAAAATCATCTACGAGGATCACTTCCTTGATCATATGAGGAGGAGCACGATTAAAAGCAGAAATAAACGTCCGTAAAAGTGTTGTCCAATGTTCTTCGTGAAAAGGAATGATAATTGATGCTGAAAGAAGTTTCCGTCTGTATTTCTGTGTCTGACAATCATTGTGTCGAATGTCTTTCACAGCACGGTAAAGAGACAACTTATCACTAACAAGAGCATTGAAGCCATTGGTTCGGTATAAAGCCTCTTTATGCTTCTCTTCATCTGGAGTCAATCTAAGTCCAGCCCCCTGCTCTCCTGGTCCAGTTCGTTCCTTTTCCTTTGCGATTGCTTTATAATCATGCCAATCAATCTTCTCGTTTGGATCCAGAACGACTGATTGTTCAGGAGGTTTTACCATTTTGTTAAATATTTGTAGTTCCATGTTTCCTTCTCCCTTACCATCGTCACCATAGTGTAGGTCTCCTTTCATAACAATATTTTGCTGATTTGTGTTCGACATATGCATGAAACGTAGCAACAAAGGACCCAGTAACATGAAGATGGAGGCAATAAGTAAGTACTTTATCAACGTCACAGCGTTTCTCCGCATGTTCCTGAAATTAAAAGAACAATCATTGATTTGATCACCGTAAACGACGTTAACAAACATCAAAAATTTATGAATTCATCGGAAGTATATGTGCTAAAACAAAAATGAATCTTTAAGTGATACAGTAGGACAGGGGAGGTGATCCAGTAACTATGACAGGAATTTTCTAGATGCATCCTTCAGCGAAAGCCCGCATAAGCTTCATCTCTGAAATCCAAAGTGTTGGAATTGCAAGGTTTCAACATTAATGAGTACTAAGCATTGATTATTGTTTATTGTCAGAATTATAGTGCTGCAGTGCAAAAAAAAAATTGCTTCTGAAAACTAACAAAAGAAGCATGCAACTACAAGTAAACCATTCAAAATACAAGTGTCATGACGCAGCATCTATATTATTCATTCACAACAGGCGAACAGATTAGTTTTCAACCGCCATCGGAACACCAAAAGTGATGCACGCAATCCAATATCCAATGGAAGAACGTGTGTGAAGTTAGCATCGCCACTCAGCACCGCCTCTTGAAAATAGAATGTGCCACTCAAATAAACCTAACAGATCCATGCATTTGGTGTGTGCCAGCATGTGCCACCCATTACTTTTAAAGAATTCCTCCTAGTTTAGCAGAAATCGCTGGTTGAAAGTTCGACATGGCGGTCATGTGAAGTTAGCACCGCCACTAAATTTTTTTTCCAAAATACACAATTAAAACATACGAAACACGCACAACAGATAGAAGACCATCAAAAACATTGTGCCAGCAAGTTTCAGCACCTAACTCCCCGTACTTCCGGAGAAATCAGTCCCCGAAACCACAAAATGGCGGTGATGTGAAGTTAGCACCGCCACTGAAGTCTTTTTTAAAAATACGCAAATAAAACACGCGAGACAAGTACAACTGGGAGATGATCATCAAAAACATTGTGTCAGCAAGTTTCCTCTCCTAGGACGCCGTACTTGCGGAGAAATTAGCCCCCGAAAGCTCAATACGTCTGGCGGTGATGTGAAGTTGGCACCGCCATCTTGAAAAATGTATGTGCCAGTCAAACCAACGATCAAAATCAATCTAGATGGAGTGTGCCAGCATGTGCCACTCATTTCTTTCACGAAAATCCCACCAGATCCGGTGGAAAGCCAACCCGAAAGCTCAATGGCGGTGATGTGAAGTTGGCACCGCCATCTTGAAAAATGCATGTGCCAGTCAAACCAACGATCAAAATCGATCTAGATGGAGTGTGCCAGCATGTGCCACTCACTATTTTGAAAGAATTCCGCTTAGTTTAGGAAAAATCGATGCTCGAAAGTTCGACATGGCGGTGATGTGAAGTTAGCACCGCCACTAAATCTTTTTTCCAAAATACACAATCAAAACATACGAAACACGCACAACAGATAGAAGACCATCAAAAATATTGTGCCAGCAAGTTTCAGCACCTAACTCCCCGTACTTCCGGAGAAATCAGTCCCCGAAACCACAAAATGGCGGTGATGTGAAGTTAGCACCGCCACTGAAGTCTTTTTTAAAAATACGCAAATAAAACACGCGAGACAAGTACAACTGGGAGATGATCATCAAAAACATTGTGTCAGCAAGTTTCCTCTCCTAGGACGCCGTACTTGCGGAGAAATTAGCCCCCGAAAGCTCAATACGTCTGGCGGTGATGTGAAGTTGGCACCGCCATCTTGAAAAATGTATGTGCCAGTCAAACCAACGATCAAAATCAATCTAGATGGAGTGTGCCAGCATGTGCCACTCATTTCTTTCACGAAAATCCCACCAGATCCGGTGGAAAACCAACCCGAAAGCTCAATGCGCTGGCGGTGATGTGAAGTTGGCACCGCCATCTTGAAAAATGCATGTGCCAGTCAAACCAACGATCAAAATCGATCTAGATGGAGTGTGCCAGCATGTGCCACTCACTATTTTGAAAGAATTCCGCTTAGTTTAGGAAAAATCGATGCTCGAAAGTTCGACATGGCGGTGATGTGAAGTTAGCACCGCCACTAAATCTTTTTTCCAAAATACACAATCAAAACATACGAAACACGCACAACAGATAGAAGACCATCAAAAATATTGTGCCAGCAAGTTTCAGCACCTAACTCCCCGTACTTCCGGAGAAATCAGTCCCCGAAACCACAAAATGGCGGTGATGTGAAGTTAGCACCGCCACTGAAGTCTTTTTTAAAAATACGCAAATAAAACACGCGAGACAAGTACAACTGGGAGATGATCATCAAAAACATTGTGTCAGCAAGTTTCCTCTCCTAGGACGCCGTACTTGCGGAGAAATTAGCCCCCGAAAGCTCAATACGTCTGGCGGTGATGTGAAGTTGGCACCGCCATCTTGAAAAATGTATGTGCCAGTCAAACCAACGATCAAAATCAATCTAGATGGAGTGTGCCAGCATGTGCCACTCATTTCTTTCACGAAAATCCGACCAGATCCGGTGGAAAACCAACCCGAAAGCTCAATGCGCTGGCGGTGATGTGAAGTTGGCACCGCCATCTTGAAAAATGCATGTGCCAGTCAAACCAACGATCAAAATCGATCTAGATGGAGTGTGCCAGCATGTGCCACTCACTATTTTGAAAGAATTCCGCTTAGTTTAGGAAAAATCGATGCTCGAAAGTTCGACATGGCGGTGATGTGAAGTTAGCACCGCCACTAAATTTTTTTTTCCAAAATACACAATCAAAACATACGAAACACGCACAACAGATAGAAGACCATCAAAAACATTGTGCCAGCAAGTTTCAGCACCTAACTCCCCGTACTTCCGGAGAAATCAGTCCCCGAAACCACAAAATGGCGGTGATGTGAAGTTAGCACCGCCACTGAAGTCTTTTTTTAAAATACGCAAATAAAACACGCGAGACAAGTACAACTGGGAGATGATCATCAAAAACATTGTGTCAGCAAGTTTCCTCTCCTAGGACGCCGTACTTGCGGAGAAATTAGCCCCCGAAAGCTGAATACGTCTGGGGGTGATGTGAAGTTGGCACCGCCATCTTGAAAAATGTATGTGCCAGTCAAACCAACTATCAAAATCAATCTAGATGGAGTGTGCCAGCATGTGCCACTCATTTCTTTCACGAAAATCCCACCAGATCCGGTGGAAAGCCAACCCGAAAGCTCAATGGCGGTGATGTGAAGTTGGCACCGCCATCTTGAAAAATGCATGTGCCAGTCAAACCAACGATCAAAATCGATCTAGATGGAGTGTGCCAGCATGTGCCACTCACTATTTTGAAAGAATTCCGCTTAGTTTAGGAAAAATCGATGCTCGAAAGTTCGACATGGCGGTGATGTGAAGTTAGCACCGCCACTAAATTTTTTTTTCCAAAATACACAATCAAAACATACGAAACACGCACAACAGATAGAAGACCATCAAAAACATTGTGCCAGCAAGTTTCAGCACCTAACTCCCCGTACTTCCGGAGAAATCAGTCCCCGAAACCACAAAATGGCGGTGATGTGAAGTTAGCACCGCCACTGAAGTCTTTTTTAAAAATACGCAAATAAAACACGCGAGACAAGTACAACTGGGAGATGATCATCAAAAACATTGTGTCAGCAAGTTTCCTCTCCTAGGACGCCGTACTTGCGGAGAAATTAGCCCCCGAAAGCTCAATACGTCTGGCGGTGATGTGAAGTTGGCACCGCCATCTTGAAAAATGTATGTGCCAGTCAAACCAACGATCAAAATCAATCTAGATGGAGTGTGCCAGCATGTGCCACTCATTTCTTTCACGAAAATCCCACCAGATCCGGTGGAAAACCAACCCGAAAGCTCAATGCGCTGGCGGTGATGTGAAGTTGGCACCGCCATCTTGAAAAATGCATGTGCCAGTCAAACCAACGATCAAAATCGATCTAGATGGAGTGTGCCAGCATGTGCCACTCACTATTTTGAAAGAATTCCGCTTAGTTTAGGAAAAATCGATGCTCGAAAGTTCGACATGGCGGTGATGTGAAGTTAGCACCGCCACTAAATCTTTTTTTCCAAAATACACAATCAAAACATACGAAACACGCACAACAGATAGAAGACCATCAAAAATATTGTGCCAGCAAGTTTCAGCACCTAACTCCCCGTACTTCCGGAGAAATCAGTCCCCGAAACCACAAAATGGCGGTGATGTGAAGTTAGCACCGCCACTGAAGTCTTTTTTAAAAATACGCAAATAAAACACGCGAGACAAGTACAACTGGGAGATGATCATCAAAAACATTGTGTCAGCAAGTTTCCTCTCCTAGGACGCCGTACTTGCGGAGAAATTAGCCCCCGAAAGCTCAATACGTCTGGCGGTGATGTGAAGTTGGCACCGCCATCTTGAAAAATGTATGTGCCAGTCAAACCAACGATCAAAATCAATCTAGATGGAGTGTGCCAGCATGTGCCACTCATTTCTTTCACGAAAATCCGACCAGATCCGGTGGAAAACCAACCCGAAAGCTCAATGCGCTGGCGGTGATGTGAAGTTGGCACCGCCATCTTGAAAAATGCATGTGCCAGTCAAACCAACGATCAAAATCGATCTAGATGGAGTGTGCCAGCATGTGCCACTCACTATTTTGAAAGAATTCCGCTTAGTTTAGGAAAAATCGATGCTCGAAAGTTCGACATGGCGGTGATGTGAAGTTAGCACCGCCACTAAATCTTTTTTCCAAAATACACAATCAAAACATACGAAACACGCACAACAGATAGAAGACCATCAAAAATATTGTGCCAGCAAGTTTCAGCACCTAACTCCCCGTACTTCCGGAGAAATCAGTCCCCGAAACCACAAAATGGCGGTGATGTGAAGTTAGCACCGCCACTGAAGTCTTTTTTAAAAATACGCAAATAAAACACGCGAGACAAGTACAACTGGGAGATGATCATCAAAAACATTGTGTCAGCAAGTTTCCTCTCCTAGGACGCCGTACTTGCGGAGAAATTAGCCCCCGAAAGCTCAATACGTCTGGCGGTGATGTGAAGTTGGCACCGCCATCTTGAAAAATGTATGTGCCAGTCAAACCAACGATCAAAATCAATCTAGATGGAGTGTGCCAGCATGTGCCACTCATTTCTTTCACGAAAATCCGACCAGATCCGGTGGAAAACCAACCCGAAAGCTCAATGCGCTGGCGGTGATGTGAAGTTGGCACCGCCATCTTGAAAAATGCATGTGCCAGTCAAACCAACGATCAAAATCGATCTAGATGGAGTGTGCCAGCATGTGCCACTCACTATTTTGAAAGAATTCCGCTTAGTTTAGGAAAAATCGATGCTCGAAAGTTCGACATGGCGGTGATGTGAAGTTAGCACCGCCACTAAATTTTTTTTTCCAAAATACACAATCAAAACATACGAAACACGCACAACAGATAGAAGACCATCAAAAACATTGTGCCAGCAAGTTTCAGCACCTAACTCCCCGTACTTCCGGAGAAATCAGTCCCCGAAACCACAAAATGGCGGTGATGTGAAGTTAGCACCGCCACTGAAGTCTTTTTTAAAAATACGCAAATAAAACACGCGAGACAAGTACAACTGGGAGATGATCATCAAAAACATTGTGTCAGCAAGTTTCCTCTCCTAGGACGCCGTACTTGCGGAGAAATTAGCCCCCGAAAGCTCAATACGTCTGGCGGTGATGTGAAGTTGGCACCGCCATCTTGAAAAATGTATGTGCCAGTCAAACCAACGATCAAAATCAATCTAGATGGAGTGTGCCAGCATGTGCCACTCATTTCTTTCACGAAAATCCCACCAGATCCGGTGGAAAACCAACCCGAAAGCTCAATGCGCTGGCGGTGATGTGAAGTTGGCACCGCCATCTTGAAAAATGCATGTGCCAGTCAAACCAACGATCAAAATCGATCTAGATGGAGTGTGCCAGCATGTGCCACTCACTATTTTGAAAGAATTCCGCTTAGTTTAGGAAAAATCGATGCTCGAAAGTTCGACATGGCGGTGATGTGAAGTTAGCACCGCCACTAAATCTTTTTTCCAAAATACACAATCAAAACATACGAAACACGCACAACAGATAGAAGACCATCAAAAATATTGTGCCAGCAAGTTTCAGCACCTAACTCCCCGTACTTCCGGAGAAATCAGTCCCCGAAACCACAAAATGGCGGTGATGTGAAGTTAGCACCGCCACTGAAGTCTTTTTTAAAAATACGCAAATAAAACACGCGAGACAAGTACAACTGGGAGATGATCATCAAAAACATTGTGTCAGCAAGTTTCCTCTCCTAGGACGCCGTACTTGCGGAGAAATTAGCCCCCGAAAGCTCAATACGTCTGGCGGTGATGTGAAGTTGGCACCGCCATCTTGAAAAATGTATGTGCCAGTCAAACCAACGATCAAAATCAATCTAGATGGAGTGTGCCAGCATGTGCCACTCATTTCTTTCACGAAAATCCCACCAGATCCGGTGGAAAACCAACCCGAAAGCTCAATGCGCTGGCGGTGATGTGAAGTTGGCACCGCCATCTTGAAAAATGCATGTGCCAGTCAAACCAACGATCAAAATCGATCTAGATGGAGTGTGCCAGCATGTGCCACTCACTATTTTGAAAGAATTCCGCTTAGTTTAGGAAAAATCGATGCTCGAAAGTTCGACATGGCGGTGATGTGAAGTTAGCACCGCCACTAAATCTTTTTTCCAAAATACACAATCAAAACATACGAAACACGCACAACAGATAGAAGACCATCAAAAATATTGTGCCAGCAAGTTTCAGCACCTAACTCCCCGTACTTCCGGAGAAATCAGTCCCCGAAACCACAAAATGGCGGTGATGTGAAGTTAGCACCGCCACTGAAGTCTTTTTTAAAAATACGCAAATAAAACACGCGAGACAAGTACAACTGGGAGATGATCATCAAAAACATTGTGTCAGCAAGTTTCCTCTCCTAGGACGCCGTACTTGCGGAGAAATTAGCCCCCGAAAGCTCAATACGTCTGGCGGTGATGTGAAGTTGGCACCGCCATCTTGAAAAATGTATGTGCCAGTCAAACCAACGATCAAAATCAATCTAGATGGAGTGTGCCAGCATGTGCCACTCATTTCTTTCACGAAAATCCGACCAGATCCGGTGGAAAACCAACCCGAAAGCTCAATGCGCTGGCGGTGATGTGAAGTTGGCACCGCCATCTTGAAAAATGCATGTGCCAGTCAAACCAACGATCAAAATCGATCTAGATGGAGTGTGCCAGCATGTGCCACTCACTATTTTGAAAGAATTCCGCTTAGTTTAGGAAAAATCGATGCTCGAAAGTTCGACATGGCGGTGATGTGAAGTTAGCACCGCCACTAAATTTTTTTTCCAAAATACACAATCAAAACATACGAAACACGCACAACAGATAGAAGACCATCAAAAACATTGTGCCAGCAAGTTTCAGCACCTAACTCCCCGTACTTCCGGAGAAATCAGTCCCCGAAACCACAAAATGGCGGTGATGTGAAGTTAGCACCGCCACTGAAGTCTTTTTTAAAATACGCAAATAAAACACGCGAGACAAGTACAACTGGGAGATGATCATCAAAAACATTGTGTCAGCAAGTTTCCTCTCCTAGGACGCCGTACTTGCGGAGAAATTAGCCCCCGAAAGCTCAATGCGCTGGCGGTGATGTGAAGTTGGCACCGCCATCTTGAAAAATGCATGTGCCAGTCAAACCAACGATCAAAATCAATCTAGATGGAGTGTGCCAGCATGTGCCACTCATTTCTTTCACGAAAATCCCACCAGATCCGGTGGAAAGCCAACCCGAAAGCTCAATGGCGGTGATGTGAAGTTGGCACCGCCATCTTGAAAAATGCATGTGCCAGTCAAACCAACGATCAAAATCGATCTAGATGGAGTGTGCCAGCATGTGCCACTCACTATTTTGAAAGAATTCCGCTTAGTTTAGGAAAAATCGATGCTCGAAAGTTCGACATGGCGGTGATGTGAAGTTAGCACCGCCACTAAATTTTTTTTCCAAAATACACAATCAAAACATACGAAACACGCACAACAGATAGAAGACCATCAAAAACATTGTGCCAGCAAGTTTCAGCACCTAACTCCCCGTACTTCCGGAGAAATCAGTCCCCGAAACCACAAAATGGCGGTGATGTGAAGTTAGCACCGCCACTGAAGTCTTTTTTAAAAATACGCAAATAAAACACGCGAGACAAGTACAACTGGGAGATGATCATCAAAAACATTGTGTCAGCAAGTTTCCTCTCCTAGGACGCCGTACTTGCGGAGAAATTAGCCCCCGAAAGCTCAATACGTCTGGCGGTGATGTGAAGTTGGCACCGCCATCTTGAAAAATGTATGTGCCAGTCAAACCAACGATCAAAATCAATCTAGATGGAGTGTGCCAGCATGTGCCACTCATTTCTTTCACGAAAATCCCACCAGATCCGGTGGAAAACCAACCCGAAAGCTCAATGCGCTGGCGGTGATGTGAAGTTGGCACCGCCATCTTGAAAAATGCATGTGCCAGTCAAACCAACGATCAAAATCGATCTAGATGGAGTGTGCCAGCATGTGCCACTCACTATTTTGAAAGAATTCCGCTTAGTTTAGGAAAAATCGATGCTCGAAAGTTCGACATGGCGGTGATGTGAAGTTAGCACCGCCACTAAATCTTTTTTCCAAAATACACAATCAAAACATACGAAACACGCACAACAGATAGAAGACCATCAAAAATATTGTGCCAGCAAGTTTCAGCACCTAACTCCCCGTACTTCCGGAGAAATCAGTCCCCGAAACCACAAAATGGCGGTGATGTGAAGTTAGCACCGCCACTGAAGTCTTTTTTAAAAATACGCAAATAAAACACGCGAGACAAGTACAACTGGGAGATGATCATCAAAAACATTGTGTCAGCAAGTTTCCTCTCCTAGGACGCCGTACTTGCGGAGAAATTAGCCCCCGAAAGCTCAATACGTCTGGCGGTGATGTGAAGTTGGCACCGCCATCTTGAAAAATGTATGTGCCAGTCAAACCAACGATCAAAATCAATCTAGATGGAGTGTGCCAGCATGTGCCACTCATTTCTTTCACGAAAATCCCACCAGATCCGGTGGAAAACCAACCCGAAAGCTCAATGCGCTGGCGGTGATGTGAAGTTGGCACCGCCATCTTGAAAAATGCATGTGCCAGTCAAACCAACGATCAAAATCGATCTAGATGGAGTGTGCCAGCATGTGCCACTCACTATTTTGAAAGAATTCCGCTTAGTTTAGGAAAAATCGATGCTCGAAAGTTCGACATGGCGGTGATGTGAAGTTAGCACCGCCACTAAAATTTTTTTTTTCAAAATACACAATCAAAACATACGAAACACGCACAACAGATAGAAGACCATCAAAAATATTGTGCCAGCAAGTTTCAGCACCTAACTCCCCGTACTTCCGGAGAAATCAGTCCCCGAAACCACAAAATGGCGGTGATGTGAAGTTAGCACCGCCACTGAAGTCTTTTTTAAAAATACGCAAATAAAACACGCGAGACAAGTACAACTGGGAGATGATCATCAAAAACATTGTGTCAGCAAGTTTCCTCTCCTAGGACGCCGTACTTGCGGAGAAATTAGCCCCCGAAAGCTCAATACGTCTGGCGGTGATGTGAAGTTGGCACCGCCATCTTGAAAAATGTATGTGCCAGTCAAACCAACGATCAAAATCAATCTAGATGGAGTGTGCCAGCATGTGCCACTCATTTCTTTCACGAAAATCCCACCAGATCCGGTGGAAA
Source organism: Prostheceraeus crozeri (assembly GCA_907163375.1). Taxonomy (NCBI): domain Eukaryota; kingdom Metazoa; phylum Platyhelminthes; order Polycladida; family Euryleptidae; genus Prostheceraeus; species Prostheceraeus crozeri. Next base: position 12,989 of record CAJQUW010000651.1, on the reverse strand, counting down.
GCCAACCCGAAAGCTCAATGGCGGTGATGTGAAGTTGGCACCGCCATCTTGAAAAATGCATGTGCCAGTCAAACCAACGATCAAAATCGATCTAGATGGAGTGTGCCAGCATGTGCCACTCACTATTTTGAAAGAATTCCGCTTAGTTTAGGAAAAATCGATGCTCGAAAGTTCGACATGGCGGTGATGTGAAGTTAGCACCGCCACTAAATTTTTTTTCCAAAATACACAATCAAAACATACGAAACACGCACAACAGATAGAAGACCATCAAAAATATTGTGCCAGCAAGTTTCAGCACCTAACTCCCCGTACTTCCGGAGAAATCAGTCCCCGAAACCACAAAATGGCGGTGATGTGAAGTTAGCACCGCCACTGAAGTCTTTTTTAAAAATACGCAAATAAAACACGCGAGACAAGTACAACTGGGAGATGATCATCAAAAACATTGTGTCAGCAAGTTTCCTCTCCTAGGACGCCGTACTTGCGGAGAAATTAGCCCCCGAAAGCTCAATACGTCTGGCGGTGATGTGAAGTTGGCACCGCCATCTTGAAAAATGTATGTGCCAGTCAAACCAACGATCAAAATCAATCTAGATGGAGTGTGCCAGCATGTGCCACTCATTTCTTTCACGAAAATCCCACCAGATCCGGTGGAAAACCAACCCGAAAGCTCAATGCGCTGGCGGTGATGTGAAGTTGGCACCGCCATCTTGAAAAATGCATGTGCCAGTCAAACCAACGATCAAAATCGATCTAGATGGAGTGTGCCAGCATGTGCCACTCACTATTTTGAAAGAATTCCGCTTAGTTTAGGAAAAATCGATGCTCGAAAGTTCGACATGGCGGTGATGTGAAGTTAGCACCGCCACTAAAATTTTTTTTCCAAAATACACAATCAAAACATACGAAACACGCACAACAGATAGAAGACCATCAAAAATATTGTGCCAGCAAGTTTCAGCACCTAACTCCCCGTACTTCCGGAGAAATCAGTCCCCGAAACCACAAAATGGCGGTGATGTGAAGTTAGCACCGCCACTGAAGTCTTTTTTTAAAATACGCAAATAAAACACGCGAGACAAGTACAACTGGGAGATGATCATCAAAAACATTGTGTCAGCAAGTTTCCTCTCCTAGGACGCCGTACTTGCGGAGAAATTAGCCCCCGAAAGCTCAATACGTCTGGCGGTGATGTGAAGTTGGCACCGCCATCTTGAAAAATGTATGTGCCAGTCAAACCAACGATCAAAATCAATCTAGATGGAGTGTGCCAGCATGTGCCACTCATTTCTTTCACGAAAATCCCACCAGATCCGGTGGAAAGCCAACCCGAAAGCTCAATGGCGGTGATGTGAAGTTGGCACCGCCATCTTGAAAAATGCATGTGCCAGTCAAACCAACGATCAAAATCGATCTAGATGGAGTGTGCCAGCATGTGCCACTCACTATTTTGAAAGAATTCCGCTTAGTTTAGGAAAAATCGATGCTCGAAAGTTCGACATGGCGGTGATGTGAAGTTAGCACCGCCACTAAATTTTTTTTTCCAAAATACACAATCAAAACATACGAAACACGCACAACAGATAGAAGACCATCAAAAACATTGTGCCAGCAAGTTTCAGCACCTAACTCCCCGTACTTCCGGAGAAATCAGTCCCCGAAACCACAAAATGGCGGTGATGTGAAGTTAGCACCGCCACTGAAGTCTTTTTTAAAATACGCAAATAAAACACGCGAGACAAGTACAACTGGGAGATGATCATCAAAAACATTGTGTCAGCAAGTTTCCTCTCCTAGGACGCCGTACTTGCGGAGAAATTAGCCCCCGAAAGCTGAATACGTCTGGCGGTGATGTGAAGTTGGCACAGCCATCTTGAAAAATGCATGTGCCAGTCAAACCAACGATCAAAATCAATCTAGATGGAGTGTGCCAGCATGTGCCACTCATTTCTTTCACGAAAATCCCACCAGATCCGGTGGAAAGCCAACCCGAAAGCTCAATGGCGGTGATGTGAAGTTGGCACCGCCATCTTGAAAAATGCATGTGCCAGTCAAACCAACGATCAAAATCGATCTAGATGGAGTGTGCCAGCATGTGCCACTCACTATTTTGAAAGAATTCCGCTTAGTTTAGGAAAAATCGATGCTCGAAAGTTCGACATGGCGGTGATGTGAAGTTAGCACCGCCACTAAATCTTTTTTCCAAAATACACAATCAAAACATACGAAACACGCACAACAGATAGAAGACCATCAAAAATATTGTGCCAGCAAGTTTCAGCACCTAACTCCCCGTACTTCCGGAGAAATCAGTCCCCGAAACCACAAAATGGCGGTGATGTGAAGTTAGCACCGCCACTGAAGTCTTTTTTTAAAATACGCAAATAAAACACGCGAGACAAGTACAACTGGGAGATGATCATCAAAAACATTGTGCCAGCAAGTTTCCTCTCCTAGGACGCCGTACTTGCGGAGAAATTAGCCCCCGAAAGCTCAATGCGCTGGCGGTGATGTGAAGTTGGCACCGCCATCTTGAAAAATGCATGTGCCAGTCAAACCAACGATCAAAATCAATCTAGATGGAGTGTGCCAGCATGTGCCACTCATTTCTTTCACGAAAATCCCACCAGATCCGGTGGAAAACCAACCCGAAAGCTCAATGCGCTGGCGGTGATGTGAAGTTGGCACCGCCATCTTGAAAAATGCATGTGCCAGTCAAACCAACGATCAAAATCGATCTAGATGGAGTGTGCCAGCATGTGCCACTCACTATTTTGAAAGAATTCCGCTTAGTTTAGGAAAAATCGATGCTCGAAAGTTCGACATGGCGGTGATGTGAAGTTAGCACCGCCACTAAAATTTTTTTTTCAAAATACACAATCAAAACATACGAAACACGCACAACAGATAGAAGACCATCAAAAACATTGTGCCAGCAAGTTTCAGCACCTAACTCCCCGTACTTCCGGAGAAATCAGTCCCCGAAACCACAAAATGGCGGTGATGTGAAGTTAGCACCGCCACTGAAGTCTTTTTTTAAAATACGCAAATAAAACACGCGAGACAAGTACAACTGGGAGATGATCATCAAAAACATTGTGCCAGCAAGTTTCCTCTCCTAGGACGCCGTACTTGCGGAGAAATTAGCCCCCGAAAGCTCAATGCGCTGGCGGTGATGTGAAGTTGGCACCGCCATCTTGAAAAATGCATGTGCCAGTCAAACCAACGATCAAAATCAATCTAGATGGAGTGTGCCAGCATGTGCCACTCATTTCTTTCACGAAAATCCCACCAGATCCGGTGGAAAGCCAACCCGAAAGCTCAATGGCGGTGATGTGAAGTTGGCACCGCCATCTTGAAAAATGCATGTGCCAGTCAAACCAACGATCAAAATCGATCTAGATGGAGTGTGCCAGCATGTGCCACTCACTATTTTGAAAGAATTCCGCTTAGTTTAGGAAAAATCGATGCTCGAAAGTTCGATATGGCGGTGATGTGAAGTTAGCACCGCCACCAAATTTTTTTTTCCAAAATACACAATCAAAACACACGAAACACGCACAACAGATAGAAGACCATCAAAAATATTGTGCCAGCAAGTTTCAGCACCTAACTCCCCGTACTTCCGGAGAAATCAGTCCCCGAAACCACAAAATGGCGGTGATGTGAAGTTAGCACCGCCACTGAAGTCTTTTTTTAAAATACGCAAATAAAACACGCGAGACAAGTACAACTGGGAGATGATCATCAAAAACATTGTGTCAGCAAGTTTCCTCTCCTAGGACGCCGTACTTGCGGAGAAATTAGCCCCCGAAAGCTCAATACGTCTGGCGGTGATGTGAAGTTGGCACCGCCATCTTGAAAAATGTATGTGCCAGTCAAACCAACGATCAAAATCAATCTAGATGGAGTGTGCCAGCATGTGCCACTCATTTCTTTCACGAAAATCCCACCAGATCCGGTGGAAAGCCAACCCGAAAGCTCAATGGCGGTGATGTGAAGTTGGCACCGCCATCTTGAAAAATGCATGTGCCAGTCAAACCAACGATCAAAATCGATCTAGATGGAGTGTGCCAGCATGTGCCACTCACTATTTTGAAAGAATTCCGCTTAGTTTAGGAAAAATCGATGCTCGAAAGTTCGACATGGCGGTGATGTGAAGTTAGCACCGCCACTAAAATTTTTTTTCCAAAATACACAATCAAAACATACGAAACACGCACAACAGATAGAAGACCATCAAAAATATTGTGCCAGCAAGTTTCAGCACCTAACTCCCCGTACTTCCGGAGAAATCAGTCCCCGAAACCACAAAATGGCGGTGATGTGAAGTTAGCACCGCCACTGAAGTCTTTTTTTAAAATACGCAAATAAAACACGCCAGACAAGTACAACTGGGAGATGATCATCAAAAACAATGTGCCAGCAAGTTTCCTCTCCTAGGACGCCGTACTTGCGGAGAAATTAGCCCCCGAAAGCTCAATACGTCTGGCGGTGATGTGAAGTTGGCACCGCCATCTTGAAAAATGTATGTGCCAGTCAAACCAACGATCAAAATCAATCTAGATGGAGTGTGCCAGCATGTGCCACTCATTTCTTTCACGAAAATCCCACCAGATCCGGTGGAAAACCAACCCGAAAGCTCAATGCGCTGGCGGTGATGTGAAGTTGGCACCGCCATCTTGAAAAATGCATGTGCCAGTCAAACCAACGATCAAAATCGATCTAGATGGAGTGTGCCAGCATGTGCCACTCACTATTTTGAAAGAATTCCGCTTAGTTTAGGAAAAATCGATGCTCGAAAGTTCGACATGGCGGTGATGTGAAGTTAGCACCGCCACTAAAATTTTTTTTTCAAAATACACAATCAAAACATACGAAACACGCACAACAGATAGAAGACCATCAAAAACATTGTGCCAGCAAGTTTCAGCACCTAACTCCCCGTACTTCCGGAGAAATCAGTCCCCGAAATCACAAAATGGCGGTGATGTGAAGTTAGCACCGCCACTGAAGTCTTTTTTAAAAATACGCAAATAAAACACGCCAGACAAGTACAACTGGGAGATGATCATCAAAAACATTGTGCCAGCAAGTTTCCTCTCCTAGGACGCCGTACTTGCGGAGAAATTAGCCCCCGAAAGCTCAATGCGCTGGCGGTGATGTGAAGTTGGCACCGCCATCTTGAAAAATGCATGTGCCAGTCAAACCAACGATCAAAATCAATCTAGATGGAGTGTGCCAGCATGTGCCACTCATTTCTTTCACGAAAATCCCACCAGATCCGGTGGAAAGCCAACCCGAAAGCTCAATGGCGGTGATGTGAAGTTGGCACCGCCATCTTGAAAAATGCATGTGCCAGTCAAACCAACGATCAAAATCGATCTAGATGGAGTGTGCCAGCATGTGCCACTCACTACTTTTAACCCTCGGGAGGTTTAAAATTCGCTATTCCATTTCGTGAAAATCTGGGTCCACGTGGACCCAGAAGATTTATTTTCACAATCAAGCACAATTAGTACAGAAAGTACGAGTCACAGAGTTCGAATGTTCATCACAACAGTGATTCCCACACCGAGCACAGGTTTTTCTCGTTTTCCGATCTTTCTTCCACCCGCAGAGTTGACATCTGTCTTTTTTTCGTGTTGCTCTCTCAACATCCACCTTTGCTTCGATGATTGGCCGTGGCACGTCTTTTGACTCCAAAAATGGCTTGACCAGCTCCTCTCCTAAGCATCGCAGAAATTGTCTTCTTTTGTGAGGCTTGTCTCTTCCCCAATGAGGATCAATTTCGCAATTCAACACATATGCATTTATCCCACACAAATCCAAGAGGTTGCAAAACACGATTGTGTGCCATCTTCGGCTGATGTATTTCACCGTATATGTCGCCACCATTTGGTCAGCTTTATCTACACCATTGGTCGCATTGTAGTCTTTTATCATTTCTGGAACCTTTCGGTCAGTCTGTTGATCAACAACTGGCTCTTGATGGAAGGTGCTCAAAAGAAGGACACAATCATTTTTCTTGCATTTGTAACTGAGGAGGCATGTTTGATCTTCGAGGTTGAATCGGAAATCTGAAGAGTAAACAGTACGGCCCTGTAGATTCTTCATCTGCGGAGGAACTTCTCGTCTGTTTTTCCTCAGAGTTCCTAACAAAGTCATGCCTTTTGAGCGGAGAGAGCGTGCGAGCTTCAAAGGAGTAAAGAAATTGTCAGTTATGTGTCTTCCAGAATTTTCTAGAGAGCTAGTCAAATCCATGACAACACGTTCTCCAAGTCCGTGATGACTGGGATTGTCTTCTTTGCCTGTGTACATTTGTAGATTGTAACAAAAATAATTGTTGGCATCGCACAACAGCCAGAACTTAAGTCCATACCTTGATGGTTTGCTTGGCATATATTGCTTATATGCACAGCGACCTCTGAAAGGATATAGTTCCTCATCAACGGTAAGAAATGCACCAGGCACATACGATTTTTGACAGTTGTTCGTGAAACCATCCAAAAGAAGACGAACCGCTGCTAATTTGTCTCGCAGTTGTCGAGCAGCCCTTGTTTCAGGATTGTCAAAACGAAGCATGATACGTAACTCTTTGAATCTTGAATGGCTCATTGTTATTTTGAAGATGGGCCTTCCGTGTTCTTTCGACCACAGCTCTTCAGTACTCTCCATGTGAGAACGATACACGCCGCGTAGATATAACAGGCCAATGAAGGCTAACATTTCTTCCATCGAAGCGTCCGTCCATGCTGCACCTTTGATAGATCTCCCTCGCCGATTTGTCTCTTTTAGTATTGTCTCCATCATATCGTGATCAAACAAAATTTCCCAGCTATTTATAATAGTATTTGGCGCTCGAATATGCCGCAGAGAGTAACTTGTAAGACCTGGTGCTGGTCTAAGCAGATTCTCTCTTCGCTCCCTGCCACGTCTCTGTTCTTGAGGTAGGAGAAGTCCATTGCTCTCCATCAGCGGATGAAATATTCACTTGATTGCCGATTGCTTGGTTAATGGATACGTCGTCATCAGAAGGTGAAATATTGTCACTTTCATCGATATCAGATGAACCAGATGATTCACTGGAGTCCTCCGTGTCATTCGCAGATGAAGAAGCTTCGGGAACGTCTTCCTGCGCGCCCCTCAATAATCTCAAAGCTTCAACTTTTGAGCTCCGTTGTGAGCGTTCCGCCATCTTCGCTCGTAGCATAAAACAGCAGTGCGGTGTAATGACAGAACGGCCTGCCTGCGCGGTCTCATAGCCAAGCGCAGGCAGGGAGCATTGTTCACGCGTCACATCCAAATCGATTTCAATAGTTACTCACAGTTGCACCTGCGTGCGACAATAGCGACGATAGCAAAAGCTTTGAAGCAAAGCGAAGTTTCAGCTGCGTTATCCCGTGTGTCTTTGTGTGCAGGGAAGGAGTGTGCGTGTGTCTGTGTGCAGCCAATAAGCACTACCGCTATTCCGATGCTTCATTATCTACTGTTTCGCATTGTATCAGGCGAGTTGAGGCGGCCCAATCGGCCTGGGCAGATCGACAAACTAATCGATGGAATCGTTTGCAAGTGCGCCTGTGATTTCAACGTCTCCAAAATCTGACCAGTTGTCAGCCTTTGAAGTGCATGGCGTTAAGGCTAAAAATAGAAAAAATGCTACACATCGTGAGCGCGTGACGATAGCTGCCTTCACGAATATGACGGTCAGGATAAGGCTAAGATATAGCGTCGCTAAGGATACGGGAAATCCTTATCTGTTTTCACGAATACGGGCCTTTGTTATTTGGAATAGCAGTGACTGAATTTCTGCGCTATGACGACCGATGAAACGAATCAGTGTGACTGGGTCCAGCTGGACCCATAGATTTACTAAAAGGTTTGCGATGTATTGCAATTATTTAAACAACAGCTAATACATTTTCACTTGGCAGTTATAATTGACATATCGATACAGATAAAGTCCAGTGATATCAATAATAAATAATGAAAACTTAATAAATAACAGCAAGTGATCTGGAAAAATGGGTCCACGTGGACCCAGAAAACCCCCCGAGGGTTAAAGAATTCCGCTTAGTTTAGGAAAAATCGATGCTCGAAAGTTCGACATGGCGGTGATGTGAAGTTAGCACCGCCACAAATTTTTTTTTTCCAAAATACACAATCAAAACATACGAAACACGCACAACAGATAGAAGACCATCAAAAACATTGTGCCAGCAATGTTCGACATGGCGGTGATGTGAAGTTAGCACCGCCACTAAAATTTTTTTTTCAAAATACACAATCAAAACATACGAAACACGCACAAAAGATAGAAGACCATCAAAAACATTGTGCCAGCAAGTTTCAGCACCAAACTCCCCGTACTTCCGGAGAAATCAGTCCCCGAAACCACAAAATGGCGGTGATGTGAAGTTGGCACAGCCATCTTGAAAAATGTATGTGCCAGTCAAACCAACGATCAAAATCAATCTAGATGGAGTGTGCCAGCATTTGCCACTCATTTCTTTCACGAAAATCCCACCAGATCCGGTGGAAAACCAACCCGAAAGCTCAATGGCGGTGATGTGAAGTTGGCACCGCCATCTTGAAAAATGCATGTGCCAGTCAAACCAACGATCAAAATCGATCTAGATGGAGTGTGCCAGCATGTGCCACTCACTATTTTGAAAGAATTCCGCTTAGTTTAGGAAAAATCGATGCTCGAAAGTTCGACATGGCGGTGATGTGAAGTTAGCACCGCCACTAAATCTTTTTTCCAAAATACACAATCAAAACATACGAAACACGCACAACAGATAGAAGACCATCAAAAATATTGTGCCAGCAAGTTTCAGCACCTAACTCCCCGTACTTCCGGAGAAATCAGTCCCCGAAACCACAAAATGGCGGTGATGTGAAGTTAGCACCGCCACTGAAGTCTTTTTTTAAAATACGCAAATAAAACACGCCAGACAAGTACAACTGGGAGATGATCATCAAAAACAATGTGCCAGCAAGTTTCCTCTCCTAGGACGCCGTACTTGCGGAGAAATTAGCCCCCGAAAGCTCAATACGTCTGGCGGTGATGTGAAGTTGGCACCGCCATCTTGAAAAATGTATGTGCCAGTCAAACCAACGATCAAAATCAATCTAGATGGAGTGTGCCAGCATGTGCCACTCATTTCTTTCACGAAAATCCGACCAGATCCGGTGGAAAACCAACCCGAAAGCTCAATGCGCTGGCGGTGATGTGAAGTTGGCACCGCCATCTTGAAAAATGCATGTGCCAGTCAAACCAATGATCAAAATCGATCTAGATGGAGTGTGCCAGCATGTGCCACTCACTATTTTGAAAGAATTCCGCTTAGTTTAGGAAAAATCGATGCTCGAAAGTTCGACATGGCGGTGATGTGAAGTTAGCACCGCCACTAAAATTTTTTTTTCAAAATACACAATCAAAACATACGAAACACGCACAACAGATAGAAGACCATCAAAAATATTGTGCCAGCAAGTTTCAGCACCTAACTCCCCGTACTTCCGGAGAAATCAGTCCCCGAAATCACAAAATGGCGGTGATGTGAAGTTAGCACCGCCACTGAAGTCTTTTTTAAAAATACGCAAATAAAACACGCGAGACAAGTACAACTGGGAGATGATCATCAAAAACATTGTGTCAGCAAGTTTCCTCTCCTAAAACGCCGTACTTGCGAAGAAATTAGCCCCCGAAAGCTCAATGCGCTGGCGGTGATGTGAAGTTGGCACCGCTATCTTGAAAAATGTATGTGCCAGTCAAACCAACGATCAAAATCAATCTAGATGGAGTGTGCCAGCATGTGCCACTCATTTCTTTCACGAAAATCCCACCAGATCCGGTGGAAAGCCAACCCGAAAGCTCAATGGCGGTGATGTGAAGTTGGCACCGCCATCTTGAAAAATGCATGTGCCAGTCAAACCAACGATCAAAATCGATCTAGATGGAGTGTGCCAGCATGTGCCACTCACTACTTTTAACCCTCGGGAGGTTTAAAATTCGCTATTCCATTTCGTGAAAATCTGGGTCCACGTGGACCCAGAAGATTTATTTTCACAATCAAGCACAATTAGTACAGAAAGTACGAGTCACAGAGTTCGAATGTTCATCACAACAGTGATTCCCACACCGAGCACAGGTTGTTCTCGTTTTCCGATCTTTCTTCCACCCGCAGAGTTGACATCTGTCTTTTTTTCGTGTTGCTCTCTCAACATCCACCTTTGCTTCGATGATTGGCCGTGGCACGTCTTTTGACTCCAAAAATGGCTTGACCAGCTCCTCTCCTAAGCATCGCAGAAATTGTCTTCTTTTGTGAGGCTTGTCTCTTCCCCAATGAGGATCAATTTCGCAATTCAACACATATGCATTTATCCCACACAAATCCAAGAGGTTGCAAAACACGATTGTGTGCCATCTTCGGCTGATGTATTTCACCGTATATGTCGCCACCATTTGGTCAGCTTTATCTACACCATTGGTCGCATTGTAGTCTTTTATCATTTCTGGAACCTTTCGGTCAGTCTGTTGATCAACAACTGGCTCTTGATGGAAGGTGCTCAAAAGAAGGACACAATCATTTTTCTTGCATTTGTAACTGAGGAGGCATGTTTGATCTTCGAGGTTGAATCGGAAATCTGAAGAGTAAACAGTACGGCCCTGTAGATTCTTCATCTGCGGAGGAACTTCTCGTCTGTTTTTCCTCAGAGTTCCTAACAAAGTCATGCCTTTTGAGCGGAGAGAGCGTGCGAGCTTCAAAGGAGTAAAGAAATTGTCAGTTATGTGTCTTCCAGAATTTTCTAGAGAGCTAGTCAAATCCATGACAACACGTTCTCCAAGTCCGTGATGACTGGGATTGTCTTCTTTGCCTGTGTACATTTGTAGATTGTAACAAAAATAATTGTTGGCATCGCACAACAGCCAGAACTTAAGTCCATACCTTGATGGTTTGCTTGGCATATATTGCTTATATGCACAGCGACCTCTGAAAGGATATAGTTTCCTCATCAACGGTAAGAAATGCACCAGGCACATACGATTTTTGACAGTTGTTCGTGAAACCATCCAAAAGAAGACGAAACCGCTGCTAATTTGTCTCGCAGTTGTCGAGCAGCCCTTGTTTCAGGATTGTCAAAACGAAGCATGATACGTAACTCTTTGAATCTTGAATGGCTCATTGTTATTTTGAAGATGGGCCTTCCGTGTTCTTTCGACCACAGCTCTTCAGTACTCTCCATGTGAGAACGATACACGCCGCGTAGATATAACAGGCCAATGAAGGCTAACATTTCTTCCATCGAAGCGTCCGTCCATGCTGCACCTTTGATAGATCTCCCTCGCCGATTTGTCTCTTTTAGTATTGTCTCCATCATATCGTGATCAAACAAAATTTCCCAGCTATTTATAATAGTATTTGGCGCTCGAATATGCCGCAGAGAGTAACTTGTAAGACCTGGTGCTGGTCTAAGCAGATTCTCTCTTCGCTCCCTGCCACGTCTCTGTTCTTGAGGTAGGAGAAGTCCATTGCTCTCCATCAGCGGATGAAATATTCACTTGATTGCCGATTGCTTGGTTAATGGATACGTCGTCATCAGAAGGTGAAATATTGTCACTTTCATCGATATCAGATGAACCAGATGATTCACTGGAGTCCTCCGTGTCATTCGCAGATGAAGAAGCTTCGGGAACGTCTTCCCTGCGCGCCCCTCAATAATCTCAAAGCTTCAACTTTTGAGCTCCGTTGTGAGCGTTCCGCCATCTTCGCTCGTAGCATAAAACAGCAGTGCGGTGTAATGACAGAACGGCCTGCCTGCGCGGTCTCATAGCCAAGCGCAGGCAGGGAGCATTGTTCACGCGTCACATCAAAATCGATTTCATTAGTTCGCTCACAGTTGCACCTGCGTGCGACAATAGCGACGATAGCAAAAGCTTTGAAAGCAAAGCGAAGTTTCAGCTGCGTTATCCGTGTGTCTTTGTGTGCAGGGAAGGAGTGTGCGTGTGTCTGTGTGCAGCCAATAAGCACTACCGCTATTCCGATGCTTCATTATCTACTGTTTCGCATTGTATCAGGCGAGTTGAGGCGGCCCAATCGGCCTGGGCAGATCGACAAACTAATCGATGGAATCGTTTGCAAGTGCGCCTGTGATTTCAACGTCTCCAAAATCTGACCAGTTGTCAGCCTTTGAAGTGCATGGCGTTAAGGCTAAAAATAGAAAAAATGCTACACATCGTGAGCGCGTGACGATAGCTGCCTTCACGAATATGACGGTCAGGATAAGGCTAAGATATAGCGTCGCTAAGGATACGGGAAATCCTTATCTGTTTTCACGAATACGGGCCTTTGTTATTTGGAATAGCAGTGACTGAATTTCTGCGCTATGACGACCGATGAAACGAATCAGTGTGACTGGGTCCAGCTGGACCCATAGATTTACTAAAAGGTTTGCGATGTATTGCAATTATTTAAACAACAGCTAATACATTTTCACTTGGCAGTTATAATTGACATATCGATACAGATAAAGTCCAGTGATATCAATAATAAATAATGAAAACTTAATAAATAACAGCAAGTGATCTGGAAAATGGGTCCACGTGGACCCAGAAAACCCCCCGAGGGTTAAAGAATTCCGCTTAGTTTAGGAAAAATCGATGCTCGAAAGTTCGACATGGCGGTGATGTGAAGTTAGCACCGCCACAAATTTTTTTTTTCCAAAATACACAATCAAAACATACGAAACACGCACAACAGATAGAAGACCATCAAAAACATTGTGCCAGCAATGTTCGACATGGCGGTGATGTGAAGTTAGCACCGCCACTAAAATTTTTTTTTCAAAATACACAATCAAAACATACGAAACACGCACAACAGATAGAAGACCATCAAAAACATTGTGCCAGCAAGTTTCAGCACCAAACTCCCCGTACTTCCGGAGAAATCAGTCCCCGAAACCACAAACTGGCGGTG